>DWLS01000249.1:0-35031 GCA_018246255.1 Pachliopta kotzebuea | reverse complement strand
ATATATAATTATGTAATAAAATAATAACATTCGTATTTTTTTGAATACAGGATGATTTTTGCACTTATTGATAATTTTTAATTAAATTTTGCTTTCACTGGATATTATTTAATTAACATGTCCTATTATTTTATTTTAAAAATATCTTTTTACGTATAAGTTTACAGTTTTCTTCTTTTATTAGTTGAGTTAAAGTGGTCGATTTTTTGATTAATTATTTCTAACTACGTTGCTAAAGATATATAACACACTTTAAAAGTAAAAAAAATTAACAGGTTAATTTAAAGGCGCTTTTATAAAGAGATTAGCTATATCATCCTCCCATAAACCTAATATAGTCAAAAAGACAAGCAAGCATATTTGTAAAAAAAAAACGAAAAGTAGACCAGCAGATAACTGAAAAACTAGGGATTAAATATTTATGGAAACAATGCCTCGATGTTGTAATTGTTACCAGAACAAACAACCTCCGTAGATACTAACGCGGAACTTATTTTTGCCGACAAAAAGAATAGCGAAGACGAACAGCAAAAATAGACAGCGGTGTATATAACATTACTCTGATTCACTTTGAAAAGCTTTGTTGCTAGTAAAATTACCGAGATAACGAAATTTAGCATCATATCTCGAAACGACAACCACGACTGGGTACTGTGTTATCCTTAACTATCAATAAATGTGTAGATATTGTTGTATGGACAGTCATACCAGTTACCAGCAAATGAACGTCGCGTTCGTCTCGATCCTTTGTTTAATAAAATATACGCGTGAAAATGCTGGTATTGATATTGACACAAAAAATTTTCAGATACAATTTTATCGTTAACAATAATTTATTTTTCACATAAACGAGAAACGTTTAAATTTTAATTTTTTATTAAAAATGTTAGTACACGACCTAGTTCATTGCAAGTATTTTTCTTTTCAAGTTACGTTTAATTTGGTAATAAAAAAAAAATCGAAAAATATTTATGCAAAATCGTTGATGGTATGTAATAGTAACGAAATAAAAACATTAAAGAAACTTTTTTTTTCTATCAGGAGAACCTTGAAAATTTGGCATTCAACATGGTTTTTTTCGATGTACCTGAAAATTGTTAGTTAACCCATTTACATCCATTGCACAAATACATACGGTAATTTATTAATTAGGTTTAGAAGCCGGAGTTCTCAACAACTTACTCCTTAATAAACGAGTTCAGGTAACCACAACGTACTTGAACACATATACCATATTTATAAAAATCAGGAATAGCATATATTTATTTATTTAAAAAAAAGTATAGTTGTTTGAGTTAATTAGCTGTACCATATTGTCAGCAATAAAGAGTGTATCTATTTATCCATATTTTTTGTTTAAATATACTACAAAAAGTAATAAACCAATTGCTTCGTTATTATATGAAACAATGTACTAATCTGCGCTGTTACCATAGCAACAGAAACTAAACGAACCTACATTGTCATTATCTTGGAAGTGTTCTGTGTTGAAATATATCTTCTCTGTAATATTTATATCGACCATTTAAGTGATTGCGTGATTTATATTATGCATCATAACAAGTTGAAGATTTTGATGATTGGACCATGTGACGTATGTAATATTTTAGTTCGGGAACAGAACTATTTAATATTTGAAAAAAAAAGGCCGTCGTGAGATACTGTAACATAGTTCAAATTATACATTTTGATAAAAAATGCATTTTTTGTTTAAAGAAATATTTAAAATCAATTATGTGTACCTACCTAGCTTTTCATTAGCCGCTGGAGATATTATCGAGTGCTCTCAGTAGACAAGGAATCGGCACATCCTGAAGGTACGCGACCTGCACTTAATCTAAATTTTGATTATTTATTCCAGAGTGGTAAAACATTGATAGCAAACTTCCTATCAGAATCTGTAAATATTGACGAAATCGGCGTAACAAGACCAACACAAGGCGTTAGGATTGTAGAATTTGAACTTTCAAATATAAATGTTAACGGAAGGAGTCGTAATGTTGACATTGAACTATGGGACTGTGGTGGAGATTATAGGTACCTAACATAAGAATTTTTTTTTAACCTACACATCCGATATATAATATACAAACGTTTGTAGATACATAGCACGGCTTCAGTCATAGCTTAAGTGCAGTGTTCACAGCCTGCCGATCTCACGTGTAAAAATTCTAGACACGTTTACCTATTTTCCCAGTTTTAGGACAAGCATGCCGTCGCCACCGGTTTATTATATAATTTTACTTAGCTTTTTTAACAAAAACATTTTTCAGAGAGACTATTTTCTAGATTCTTTTTTATCTTTTAGATTTGAAACTTGTTGGCCAGCACTTCGAGTTGGAGTTCACGGTGTCATATTAGTATGCTCACCAAACACCATAAACACGGCAGCAAGAGAATTGGAACTTTTGTATAATTATTTCGTCTCACAGCTAAAGTTATCAGCAAGGCAATGCCTTTTGTTTCATAACAATGTTGACGGCGAAGAGGACATGGAGGCTTTAAACTTGTGTATGTACACGTGTGTATATTTTATATCATAATTTACTATGATCGTACGATCATTTCACAACTTACATTTTATTACTTTCAGCTTCAACATTTTCAAAAGTTTCACAAGTTGCCGTGAACATGAAGACGGGTGGAAATCGTTTGAAATTAGATTTTTCAAAGTACATTGAGTCAGTATTGCAGATGTTAAATAAAGATAATTAAATATAGGTATAATTTTTTTACGTAATTGTGTCTTATCGGCATAAGTCATCATCCTTCTTGAAACTAAAGTTTGGCGATTACATTAAGAAAGCTATTCCAGCTTGTCTTTTCAACTTTTAGTATTTGTCCTGATATTACGTATAGGTAATTATGTATAGGAACATCCTTACCAACCAAAATACTTACCATTTATTTAAACATACGATTAAACTGAAAATCATCCATTCATAAAACAATCATACGTTATATAAAAAGCTGCAGAATTGATTACATAGAAATAGTTTTATTAATCCATTACTTGTATGTAAATGGGCGATATCTGCAATACGTATATTATTATTAATGTAATGATAAGGTTCAAAATTAACACAGTGTGTTATGTAAACATATATTTATTTATAATGTTCGGTAAGCTATGTTCGTTAACTATTCTTTACAACAATAAACCCATACGAAACAGGCCACCTATTGAGGTAAATTTTATAGAGAATTTTATACAAAATTATTAATATTGCTTTCACTCGATAAGTACTAACTCTATTGGTCAAAAACTAGACAAAATATTAAAGTATCACTATCCTGCAAATATACTGTAAGTATATTAGTACAGAACATAAAATGTGAAGAAATTTATCATCAAACCAAAATAGCTTAAAATGCGGATCACATCTTGGTTTATTAAAAAAAATGTACTCAGTCTTAATTACATTTGGCTTGTATTGAGTACGTGTAATATGAAGCAGATGAAAGTAACTGTTTAGTATACATAATCAACTTAAAAAAATATATATTTTTCAAGAACTTTAATGAAATTATGTACACTGACTCGATAGACCTTTTACACAGACTCCTTATTAAATAGATCGTAAAATATCTAGCTAATTGTATTACTTTCTATAATAATTATCACCTTGATCACGTGTCGTGTGGAAGGGTTGCTATATTTATAACAATAATTTATTACAAATATCACTATGCAAAGAGTATATGTACATTACCTTTTCTTTCTTAAAAAGAGCCCCATTTGTTCCCACTGATAGAACTCGGCCTTGTTTCTCTCACAAGGCAGTGAATCCACTGCATTGCCAAAGTGAATTTGGGTAGATGATACATGTTCACGAAAGTTGTTGTTTGAAGGAACATGCCGGTTGTCTGGCAATGTTTTCTTCATCGCTCAAGCTCAGTGGGGATCCAACCCGCGCTACTTCGAGACGTATAGCACGTATAACCGTTTTGAAAACTGAGCTAACTAGCTTCAATACATACATTACCTAATTAATGCCTGTCATTTTTCCAATTACCGCGATCGTTAAAATTTTTTCTGTCCCTGTGTCCTCTGCCCGTGCTGCCGCGGTTCCATCGGTCATTTCCTCTGCCGCGATGTCCTCCTCTGCTAGAAAACCTCTGGAAATTCTGATCTCCATCCATATAATTAAAATCGTTAACTGGTGGTGGTCCATTAAAAGGCATATTGCCGTAATTATTTGCTCCACCGTAATTGTTATTGTTGAAATTATGAGGTATATTAGGAGCGATGCCTAGTAAACCGGGCGTAGGACCTCCTCGAGGCTCCGGTAGGGGCTGATTAAAATTATGCATGTGGCCTACATTTAAATTGTTCATATTCGCAACACTTCCGATGCCCATAGGGGGAATATTGAGCATATTCATATTTGCTTCCATTGCACCAGGCACGTTCATGTTGAACGGTATTGTGTTTTGATTGAAGTTAATAGGCGTTTTCAGTAATGCTTCCTTCGGCTTCGGCAAATATGAATACTCGCCGTTATCTCCTAAAGTTATACCTAAATTTGTGAAGATATTACAAAGAACTGTATTATTTTGAAAAGAAGAATAGTCAAACTTTTTACTCGCCGATTTCTCTTGCTGATACTGTTTTATCGTCTGAGTAACGGGGGCCAAATGTTGATTGACGAATATTTTTTGAGTTGAACTCAAATCTTTGTACCAATTAGAATTTTGAAGTATCGTTTGCAAATCTAAACTGTTCGGTTTTTGTTCTAAAGTTAAACTTTCAGGTTCTTTCGGCTTCCGACGAGGGTCGACTCTTGGCACGGTACTAGTTACTTTTGCGTTTTTCTCACTGTCACTGTTCGATTCTTCTACCGATAATCGAAACACTTTCCGTAACCTAGGGTCAACTAGAGCTTGTGATTTAGCAGTACTATTTCTAATATCAGTGTAGTCTGGACGAGGTATGGCAATAGGAATAAGTTTGTATGTAATTGGCGGGTGGTTATTAATGGAGCCATTTATTTCAGAGGCCGGTGTATAATTCGGTATCGGTTTAAAAGGCAACCCTAACCGAAAATCTATGTCCCCGCTAGTGTTTTGCCTCAAATCTGTGTCTCCATATGATGGCATTTTGTACTCCGCGTGGCGTAAATCGACGTCCGTCCTACGTCGACCATCTGTAGGTTCTCCGTCTATACATTCATAGATAGATACCCGTGAAGTATTCTTGTTTGTTTTAAAACAGTCGCTTACTCTATCTGGTGAACGTCTGGACCGTGGATCACGTGAGGTTCGAGTCTCCGGAACTTCAGAAGATTTTTTATTATCCTGCAAATTATTTTTCATGGTATTTAATAACTTTGTTACTTCCTCGCTAATATCTATTTTCGACAAGTCACCAAGTCTACTTAAAACTGCCGAGGGTTCAATCACATGAGGAGCAGGAGCTGGTGGTGACATTAGATACTTTTTAGGTGAAGAACCTGGTGACTTCCGCTTGTTTCCTTTTTCTTCATCACTTGAATACCACTTTTCGTCGATCAAAAGATTGTTATCTTCATCATCCGT
This sequence comes from Pachliopta kotzebuea, assembly GCA_018246255.1. Classification (NCBI taxonomy): domain Eukaryota; kingdom Metazoa; phylum Arthropoda; class Insecta; order Lepidoptera; family Papilionidae; genus Pachliopta; species Pachliopta kotzebuea. The sequence goes on along the minus strand of DWLS01000249.1, from coordinate 29,493 downwards.
CGTTGACCGACGATGTCTCTTTTCGGAGTTTTTAAACAGCGGTTCCGGTTGAAGAAATCTTATGTCAGTGTCGCATTCTGCTTGTATTGGCTTATCATCAATTTTAGTATGATGCGTTATAGAGTCGCCATCAGCAAATGGAAGTACTCTGTGGTCTACATCTTTGGACTCACTTTGTAAAGCTGATTTTTCATTTTCAAATGTTTCATTAGAAATGTCAATATTTTCCTTATCCTTCATAGCAAATTTTAAAGCATCTTTTGTGTACTGGTCTATATCTATCATATCTTTATTACACTGCACATTCTTTTGCACCATTGGACCGACGGGCTCTTCGACTTTGGGAAGGGAGACACTTGGCTGGAAACGCATATCTATGTCCTGTCCGGGTAAGTGAGATGAAAGAGAAATATTAGTTGACACAGGGACTACAGGCGGAACCCTTAGGTCCATGTCTTGGGCCCCGGACGAAGGTGTTACAAACGTCTGCGGCTGTTGATCGGCGCTGTTAATTAAACCTAATTTTTGAATACTCATCGTATTCAATTGAATGTCACTTATTTGTTTCAACGATATACTTATATTGTTTAGCTGTAATACTGTTAATTGGCCTAGTTGATCTAAATTTTCTATACCCATTTTGGTAAGATCTGAAATTTGCTTAGGTGTTAATACTCCAGTTAAATTTTTAATATTAAGAACGTTACTAGAGTTTGTGTTACCATTCGTTGACATATTCATGCCAAAATTCGTATTTGACCCTTCGTTTTGCCATCTCGACTGTCGAACTTTCGGTGATACCTTTTCCCTTTGGTTGCTATAGTGATTTATTTGAAAATTATCCGGAGAATTTTGAGGATTGGGTATATTTAATTCAAAAAGAGATGGAATACTTCTCTCTTGACACTCAGTGCTTTCTGAAAATTGTTGCATTAGTTTTAGTTGTGTTGTTTGAATCATTTTTAAGGCGCCTTCTCTATTTAATCTAGGGAAATCACCTAGGATTTCTTTAGGAGCAGATTCAATATGCTTTAGAAGAATATTTTTAAGACTGTCATTTAAGGGTTTACCGTGTGCAAATTTACAATCATCTTTATACATACAAGGAAGCCCAGTGTGATAGTATTTACAAGGAAAGTCTGCGTGCATATATAAACACTTATCGCGTTTCGCACAACAGTCCATTAGATAAAATTTACAAAGTTCCATCTTTCGAGGAGGTTGAGCATCGTGTGAATAAATACAATCATCACCTTTATGACATTTTCCTTGCATGTAGTATAAACATACGCCATCAGGATCTTGCATCGGATGTGTAGCTCTTCTTCTATCGTTTTTACTGTTTTTATTACGTTCACGCTGAGCTGGTCTTTGCCTGGGTGAACGATGTTGTAGAGGTTCACGCGACCCTTGACTACTGTCAGAAGCGTAAGAACTATCGTTGTCGTGGTACGCTTCAGTTGGAGAATTTTTTTGTATGGGAGACGCTCCTCTAATGCACATCATTTCACTTTCATCCATTTCTTCTGAATAATCTTGTTTTTTACGCTTTCTACTAGGACCATCTTTTCCGTCGTATTTTTTCCTCTTTTTGTACTTACGACGTTCTTCAACATCGTCCTCCATTTGTTCTTCGTTATTATCATTTTTGTTCATAGCTTTCCTAATTGCTTTTTCAATATTTCCAGCAAAATCATCATCTACGGGACTAGCATATTTGCGACTTTTTTTACTTTTATCCTTAAATTTCTGTTCACCTTTATTTTTTGACCTTTTTTTCTTACCTGATTTTGAATAATAAAATGTTTGCTGTTCCGGTTTATCAAGGTCTTGTTTAACCACCTCATTGTTTGTAATTGTTTCATCAATTTTACTATCATTTATATTTTCAGCAACCTCTTCACCTTCACTTTCAATCTCCCCATCTTCTAAATCTTCTGATAAAATATTTGTTGCAGGTTCTGCCATCGTGATAATTGAACTGGAATCGAAAAAACGTTTTATCAATATGCGTTAGTTTTTAATATACATTTTGTCTCGTGATTATAGACTTAAACATGATATCTTCACCATTTTTTCAGAAATACTTTTAGATATCGGTTTACTTTTACAACCAATTTAACGATTTGTTTAAATAACTTTTTGATAACATGTAATCAGATTTTTGTTAACACATATTCGATAACAATAACAACACTTTGATCAAACTTTAAAATATCTCTTTAACTAATATTTGACGGTGTTTTAATGATTCAAGTGGCTTGAATTAATGTTTTGTAGTGATAACATTCTTTAAGAAGTGTTAATTCGTAATTTAGATTTAATATACAAATTATTCCAATTACTACTAAGAATAAACTTTTAGTTTACGTAAATACTATTAATTTTATACTAAAATATTATAATTAGTAAGTCAAGCTAGTTTACAGAAGCTAATTTTTACGATAAAGAATATAACCATGAAATGAACTTATGAAAAAAACTTAAAAAAATGTGATATAATCAAGAAAAAATTTATCTCGATTAATTTTAACATTATTTTTTCGCATTTTAACAGAAAAGTATAAATATTAAGTAAAAAAAAAAGGTAAATTGAATATTTCGTTGTGCAAGGTTATTACACAAACAGGATTACGCATCCGGAGTGATTACCTACAAATTCAAACATCAATATAATGATTAATTACGTTTTAACTAACCGATGTATTTGTTATAACAAATACTAGTATGATTATTGTAAACTTATTACAAATATTCCATTGATTTTTTAGTGAACGAAGATTGTCTTTGTTAAAAAACACAAGTCATTTCTGTACCAGTTTTACATTCGTAAAGAAACTTGGCAACGTCGCAATCGCCATGTTTGATTCGTATAACCCGATCAATTTAAAAAAACCTAAGTATGCGAACATTTAATATCCACTATTACGGGAAAATACCAAACCAAAACACTTCAAATGTGACGCGAGAACTACAAGTGTTTTAATTTAGAGCTTACTAAACCATTTCCAAACTTACAACGAATAAATTCATCTATAGACGTATGACACACATACAAAACGTCTCACATTCTTATACTTGTAAACCTATCATTATATGTAACCAAAAACGACGCAAGTAAATTATTCCCTATTAGTTTTGTTGTTAAATATAACCATAGTGACAGAAGTTAATCGCCTGAGTTTCTTATATATACTATACCTAATTTTCGACGAAACAATAAGCATTTGGATAGTCCCAGTGTCACAATAGTGTACCGCGATAATAAAAATCAACATGTATGGCAGGGATCAGTAAAATAACTGTTCATAGCCACTACTTTCCAAGTAAATTAGTAGATCGGCCTGGTAATGCAAGCAGTGGGTGGCCGTTCACATTTCACAATGTCTTGCTTTGCGTTGCGCCTCTCGCGACGAATCGAATTAAATGACGTCAGCCTTCTAGAACGGCGAGATAGCTATGGCCTTCCTTTTTCGAGGTCACGTAACGTACAATGCTCACACACACAGACACAAAAGAATTCTATAGGTACTGGCATACGGTGACTCACTGCATCCGTTGCCATTTTAATTTGGCTTTATATTTATTATTGAAAAAGATGCGAAAACGAGACGAAAATGTTATAATGTAGATTGCCAACACCATAATTCTTATTAATGTATACCTATTACCAATATATATATACATACATAAATATTTAATTAGTTCATGCACAGATTTAATGTGTAGAATTGAATTAGCATTGACGAGTCACCGAGCCTGTTGCGAATAGCAACCGCCATCTTGGTTACAAATGCATTTAAGTACATATTAGAAAAAAAGGAATATTAACGTTGATTTAATATTTAAACGCGAATAAATTATGATAGAACGATGTGTAAGTCATATATACCACGTGTAATGAGATCTCAGCTAAGCAAGCACTTGTACAATCAATAGGGGACACGCATCCATTTTATGACCTAACAAGTAAATAAGAGTAAGTGTTACCAATCTTACATTAAGTTAACGTTTCACTATGAGCGACTACTTTACGCCATATAAAAATTATTTCTTTCATAGCATTGCTGCATAAAGGCGACGTGACAATTCGAGTACGGAATATTGATTTCGGATTCGGACGGCGACTGCAACGAACCAAAGAAGTTATTTATAAATGATTAGTTCCTAAATTTAACGCTACCGAAGCGTGCGCCACTGTCGCGCAAGAAGTTGTTTTCCTGTACATTCTTGTCTTTCCGGTTAGATCTTAAATTCTATTAATTATTTATTATTAATGTACTGTCCATTGTTTTACATAATATGTATTATGGTCATACGTTTACATACACTTGTTACACTTATTTTAGTAAAGAATTTAATTAAAACAAATCTAATAAAATTTCTTCGCATGGCTTATTTCATTTTAAATAAGGTTTTGTGTTGTTCATAACTAAACTTATATTTTCTTACAATAAATTAAAATATGTGCTTAAAGGATGAAGTTATTATAATCTGTAAAGTAAGATACGTCGATTCATGGCGTAGACAATATATAAAACTTAAATATAAACGTCACTTTTCTGGAGTATACTATAATGTCAATTTTTATCACTTAATGATAAAGAAACAATAGTCAGCATTTTTTGATTGTCAACTTTTGGATATTTATCCGTTTAACGTGCATTAAATGGGACGATGTAAATTTACTGACTAAACTAATTACAGAATTGTTATTATTGTTTTTTTTTTCCTAAAATTTAATTATGTCTGAAGCAAATGATTCTTTTGCTGGTTTATTGGAAGTATCAGAAATAAAGAATACAAATGAAAATGACTTCAACAATGATAATATGTCAATACAACCTGGTTATAAGAAATCACAAGAGGATGTGGACATAGAAACAGTTAATAATATGGTAGAAAATATATTTCATTTTACAATTAACAGTAAAGCAGTAGAGGGTCCTTCATCTGATAGACAACTAGTATATTTGGAAGAATTAGCACAAGCAGTTGCTCCTAAAAATCACATCGATCTGGAAATCTTAGAGCAAGCATTATTTGAAAGGTTGTTACTACAAGACATTGAATTAAATGTTATTCCAAGATCCCTAAGAGCTTGCAAAGAACATGTTGTACAAAAGCAAGTATTTCCATATTTATTCAGTTCATTGCAGAATTTGCAAAGTTACGACCAAATAAATTCTGCTATAGTTCAAGATGCATTGGCGAAAATGAGAGAATTAATATTTAGAAATGCAGTTACAGCTTTAAAACAACCAGCTCTTTTTGAAGACCAGGATTTTTCTTTGCAGCTTGTTGAACTACTTCAACATGTGGATCCACAAAGTCACACATTTTTTGTAGATTTAGTAAAGGCTTTTGTAATGGATGGTAATTAAATTATAATTAATAAACAAAATATAAAATGACTAAAGTTAAAGTGTTCGTCTTTTAAAATTGTAATTACTTATTTTTAGGAAATGAAGAAACACAAAGGCAGTTATGTGAAACCATGATTCCAGTTCTGGAAAGAATTCATACAGATGTTAACAAATCAAATATAATAAATCTTCCAATTTATATATTGCCATCAGTACAAATATTTACTAGTAAGTTCAAGTCTTCCCATTCTCATCTTTACAACTTAAATCTAAAAATAATTTTATAATTTTATGTACTTCCTACTAAAATAACTGAGATTTAAAAGTACTCTGACTTTGAAAGGATTGCTTTTACATCCTTTTCTTGCAATGACAACATATAAGGTATAATAGACATGATAGATAACTAGGAAAGGATGCTAATCTCTTCCAATTATTTAACCTCTTTGTAGTTTCGAGAATTTATAATTAGGCAGTGAAATTCATGTTACTTAACTTGCATGTCATGTTATGTCTAGTCATGGAATATTTAAACAAAAATATATTTATTTTTCCAAAACATAATTAATAAAATAGAAATGTATAGACATGATTAAAACAGCAATTCAGGAATATAATATTTATTTAAAAAAATCTCATTTAAAGATAACCCAAACCTTGCTCCAATTTTAATGGAAGCATGTGAACCAAAAATTGAATCAAGTGGAAGATTATACCAAGACTCTGTTTTGGGTGCACTATTAAGTTTATCTGTCTTACCACGGAAAGCAAATACACTTTTTGAGTTTTTTGACAACCCTATGGATCAGGTAAAAGATTATTATTACTAGTAAATCATAATGCAATTTTCTGCAATAATTAATTGAATAAAGCATTCTTATTAGAACTGAGCTTCATTTGTTTTAACTGTCTTTAAATTAAATTTCCACCACTATTCAAACCACAACTTTCAGCAACAAATATATATCATGTTTGACATATGTTTAATGTTTTAATTTTTTTAACAAAATATAGGCAGCTATATCTATGATGGAAAGTTCTGTATGGAATGCATCATCACATTTGGTCAACAATTTGCATAAAATATTTTTGGCTCTTTTAAAAGGAGGCCCACATATGAAAAATAGGTTATTAACTTGGATTGGTAAATGCCTTAAAACAAATGTAGCCAGAGGCAAGTTATGGAATGTTCAGGTATGTACTGTAAAAAATTTGTACTATAGTAAAGTTACATTTAGCAGGGGACAGTCTCAGTTTCTGGAGACTGTCTGGGTAGTTACCACTACTGCTACTTTTTCATCGGAGAAACAGTAGTATGCAAATTACTGTATTCTGGTTTGAAAATTAATGTGCCCAGTAGACTCAATGACTTATGTCTCAAAAATATAAGCACTATGTATCAGCATAATACTCACTGCCAAGTGTCATCTAATAAAAATAATGTACAAGCTTACTTTTGATTTACAAAAATGAAGCAAAATAGTAAGGATTTAATATTAATGTATTTAATTTACAGGCCGGAGAAATAAGTTCAGCTACATTAAGTTGTGTGTCTGATGGTTTCATGTTAAATTTAGGTGCTGTACTTTTACAACTGTGTCAGCCGTTTTGTTCTACTGCTGATGACTTAAAGTCACTGAAGATTGATCCCACATATGGTGCTGTTCTTGTAAGCACAATTTTTTTACTAGATTTCTTGCAAAATATGTTCTGCACTCTTTTGTTTGCTTTATAAGAAGTCTTTTATTCTCCTTGTCTGTCAGTAAGCAAATATTATTTGTTTAATGTATTAAAAAAGGAACTTATTTTGTTATCATAATAGTAACTCATAAGTTACTAGATATAATCATCAACATCATCATCAACAACCTGCTGCAGTCTACTGTTGGACATAGGCCTCTCCCAATATTTATTTATAATACATAGCCAAAATATATTTCTCCTTGTGATTTTGTTTTATAAGTTAACAGGCAAAATCTCCATGGGACTTAGCGCTTCTGCACTACTTCTTTAAAGTGTCATTAATTAAACTTTATTTACATAAATTAATGCTAAAGGTCACCTCTGATAGTAGAGTTTAGTAATGTATTTTATCCAGAGCCCATTATTTCTATTTATATTTAATAAGTAAAGTCTCAATATATACTTTTACAGCCTGAAGAATGTGAAGGCAAATCAGTGCATTTGGATTGCTTGTATAATGAAACATGTTTACTACCACCCAGAGAAAATGAAGACAGTCAAAGTATCAAAAGACCCACTGCAGAAACTTACAATTTTGTCACTGAATGCTTTTTTATGACACAAAAATGTATAGACTTAGGTATGTTACATTCCCTTTAGCCCTATAGTCTAGGGCTATCAAGAGTAGGACTAAGGTAAGCCCTGCCTGTCGTAAAAGGCGACCGAAAGGGTTTTGCGTATTTGCTGGCCCTGAGGGTGGGGGCCCCCACTTCCCATTAAGTGATCAGATGTGCTGAGCAGCAGTGCAGAGAGGCACCGGTGAGTTCCGTAGGAGATCCTGGGGCCTTCCGCAATGCACTAACGATGACCATCGAGGGGTTTTAGTGGGTATAAATCCCACATAACCCTGACTTCTCTCCAGAAGCAGGGTATCTTTTGAAGATTCCCCTCACGATAAAAAAAAGTATGATACATTCTCTGTCTTAGACCAGTCTTGTTGCCCTGTCGCTGACAGATCCGGGCATCCCATTCATAACGGCTGATGGTTTTCGCGGTAGGTTCAGTGGGTAGGGACCGCCCAGGCCGAGTCCCACACACCCCTCCGGACCCACCCCAGGGCACCGGCGGAACGTCCGTAAAAGGATTCCCCCGCGTAAAAAAAAAAAGACCAGTCTTGTTACAAATTCCATTACCAAATTATAATCTATTAGTAATATATATTTGTATATGTATAAGTATTATCTGCCATTATATGCTTACCTGAATGTCAATGTATTGCCAAGTATGCTAATCTGATATACTCTGGTTGTTATATTTTACCTAATTATTATTTACAGGAGTGCGAGTTTGTGCAGAAAAACTGTGGCGTTGTGGACAGGATCTCGGTAGAGCACAACGAGCATTATCTGACGTTGCAACTGGTGCCCATCATTTGCTTGAGCCCATGCGTCAACGGACACACCATCTTCTCATTAAGTAATTCCAATACTTAATAAGTACTGTTAAAACATTTTTTTTAATTGTGAGCGTTGCAAGAGGGAGTCCAATGTTAACGACAACTGCTGCTACAGGGTTTATCTGCCTCCATCGCGCAGTGTTGCGATTCCGATTCCATGTTGTGTAGTTTGGTTAATGTTAGAGTTTTTAAGAAGTCGCCCGGCTAGCTACTAGCTTCATATTGTTTATAATATATTATTTACTGCCATAATAGCATTATTATGTTTCAATTATCATACGAAAACCAAAGTATTTTGGGTGAGCATGATTCACCATATACAGACTTAGTGTCACTTAACATCGTGTGAAATTGAGATCGCGTTAGACCTATGCAGATTAAAAAATTACGTGTTAGTTCTTTGTACTAATAAATATTGTATAATTGTAACGTTTTTTAAAGATTCGTGAGTCTCCGTTGCGCTCTACTAGGGAATAATATGCTTACGAATCTATTCCGCTTCCAAGCTATGACCTGCACTTGGCTAGTGCAGGTCGCAATTAGGACCGATTCACCACAATCCTCTTACGCTCCAACGACATTGATGCCCCTGGAAATGCCTATAACCACTCTACCTCCAGATACATTGAGGTTTGTACCTGATTTATGCTATACACATTTACTGTCCTATGAATTGTACTTCATGTGTTTACCGTGATTTTAATTGCTGTAAGTTTCGTATGTTTTTTCATATAATAGTGTGATTAAAGCTATTCAAAGTTAATAATTTTTATAACATTTATTTCATAGATGCGTCCCCGAGTTCGTATTAGAAAATATAGTGGTATTAATAACTATGATTCGTCGAACTGTGGGGGCCGTCACTGAAGAGGCCGATATAGCAGGTCTTCTTCAGCCTGCGCTTACTCTTGTGCTCACCTTTATGGGTGATTCGTCACGTACTTACAACCCTCATTTAAGGTAAGACTTATCAGTCACTATAAGCTGATTGATGTCCACCACTACAATAAGCTACTCTCAACGACACCGACCTTCCTTCGCTGCCGGCATCCAGCGATTTGGCACGGTCTTTAACAGATCTTCTGACAACCGTATTAGAAGGCCTTGCGGCAACGTGCCTAACGGTAAGAAAATAGCATGTTTCAATATTTCAAAGCAGAATAAAAATATACTCTTGGGTTAATAAAAATAATTTTTGGTTTACCTTTTGAAAGTTGTATTAAGAATGTATGTACAGAACTACAATTACTATTTATTACATTTCAGAGCACGCTTAGCAGAATGTCTAGAGGCAATGTTGCCTAACCATCCGGATGATCAAATGCCATTAAGTAACCTTGCATCCTTCTACCGGGAGCAACTATTTAAAGAACATCCTCATAGATTACAAGTAATTGCACCTCATTTTTCTTATTGGTTTTGTAATGAAGAAAGTACATTAGATCTTTCTATATATATAATTATGTAATTATTATGCGGTACATAATTTCGTAGTTGGTCCCTTGCCTGCTGGATGTTTTCGTCGGCATAGAGATGACTGGCCAGAGTGTTCAGTTTGAGCAGAAGTTCAACTACCGTCGTCCCATGTACCTTGTTATGGATTTCCTATGGGGAATAGAGGAACACAGAGAAGCATTTACGTATGATATTTGAATTCGATTATTTTTTCTTCGATTTAGGGACGAAATGAGCATATCGTTCATCTGATAATGAATCATACGCCTGCTATAACAATTTTACACTAGTTAGAATGATATACTCTATAAGAACGTGCTACAACACGTTATTCTCCTCGTTGGTCTCGATAACTCAGTTATTTTACTAGCGATAACACCTTTAAAATAGAGTACAGTAGTATTTGCCTGCAGAAATAGGTGCTGCAATAGTAGATAGAATACGTCAAGAGAAACCTTCCTCCAGTTTTATGTATTTTATGTAGTGTCATAACAAAATTCACTTTAATGATAAATAATTATTATCATCATCTTGACTGATGGAACTCCACTTCTCTGGACATTTTATGTTACTGTTAATTGTACATATGTATAAACAAGGAAGTCTTGACCATATGTTGAAGTGAGCAGGGCAGAAAATCTTTGGGGCAGGCCTATGTTCAGTAATAAACATCTAATGGCACATATTTGTGCAAATATTATATGTACAATATTGTGTCTGGTGAAATTTTAATAATTTTTTTAATAAATACATGGACATAATAAAATAAAATAACTTCAGGAAACTCGCACGTGAAGCGGAAGCTAATATGGAAGCAGTGCACCCACCTATATTCCTCCGCTTTGTGAATTTGCTTATGAATGACGCCATATTTTTATTAGACGAGGCTTTAGGGAATATGGCTCAGATCCGTACCTTGCAAACAGCACAGTAAGTACATTCTATTAAGATTTTTTTTATAAACAATGAGTTATGTTTTGGCCTCCATTTTATGAGACATTAAGTGACAACAATATCATGAATGAGAAACACGCTTACTTAGAATACTCGGGCACTCATATGTTAACAGCAATGCTGTTATTGCGCTATTTTTACAATTTGACGGTGATGGCTAATCAAGCAGTTTTGTTATAGCTCTACTACCACCACCTAAACCATAACACGTGCAGTATTGATTATATGTTGTATTATATTTAACCATGTATATTAAAAAGAAAACGCCGTTCGCTTCGATTTTCCGAATAAAAAAACCTTATGAATGGTATTGTTACAGGGAATCTGGAGCCTGGGCAAATCTGCCTGCGCATGAACGAGAACAGAATTTGACTAACTTATCACACACCGGGATGCTGGCTCGTTTTGATAACATCCTCGGTAGAGACACAATACACACACTGGTGCGACTCACTGCTCATGCGCCATACGTTTTCTGCCATCCAACTTTAGTAGATCGAATCGCTTCCATGCTTAACTACTTCCTTCAACATCTTGTAGGGCCTAACAAAAAGAATTTCAAAGTGAGTGGCACTTAATACATTCTTATATGAATTTATAAATAAGTATAATTTTTATTTAATGGTATTGATATGTGTTATAATATTTTTCAAGGTTAAAGATATGAAGGAATATGAATTCAATCCCGCTAGCACAGTGTTAGATATTTGTCGGATGTACGTAGAACTTGGGAGCAACGAGAAGTTCTGTGCTGCCGTTTCAGACGATGGAAGATCATATTCTCCACAGTTATTCACTTTAGCTGAAACAGTTCTTGGTAATTTTTGTGCTGCACGGAGTCACAATCTTTATTATTATATAAAGAAGCGACAAAATCAGATGTTCACACGATAGTAATTGATACGCCCTCCCATAAAAATATGTTTTACCAATCGCCCCTACGCTTCGGGCCGGCTGGTAGATTCCTCTTAACTTCCCCGTGGATGACCAAACTCTTGCTACTAGAACCCCATCGCCACGACAAGGCGGGAACGCCACGACAAGGGGGATACCTATTTAACATTGGATAAAAAGACCTACTACTAGAAAAACATACTGGTAACTCGTACACGCTGAATATTACGGCATATTATAATAAAATTCTTATTGTGCAACCGGTTAATAAAATGAAACTTAAATAACATCTATATGAAATAATGATTCTCCCCAGTCAGAATAGCGGTCGCACGCGTCATCCGTACCGAGAAGATCCAGGTTCGATCGTAACCGAGGTTAAGCTTTTCTTGAAAGGGTGACTTCTTTTATAAAGTAGAGATTACATGGACACAGTACATCCAGCAAGCCTCATTCGGCCGGAGTGGTCGATCAATGTACTTGGCTCTCTTCCTGTGAAAGAAGGCACGAAGTCCCAGTAATGAGACAACTAAAGGAGCTGTACATATTTACCTTTAATTATGTATTTGCAGTGCGTATCGGTGGCGGTGGATTAATAAGCTCCTTGCAAGAGGTCGCAAATCGTGTCAGTGTGCTCGCGGAGCAGAGGCAACGTGACGAGGAGATACTTGCGAACGCGCCCGATGAGTTCCTCGATCCCATTATGAGCACCTTGATGCTGGACCCAGTCATACTACCTAGCTCTAGGACCACAGTTGATCGCACTACTATTGCAAGGTAAATAATTTTTATAAATCAAGGATATTATTTCAATGTTTAATGTATTATTCCTTCAACTTTCTTACTTGAAACCGATTTGGCAATTACCTAATACTAATTTGTAGCTACCAAGTATACTGTAGTTAATGCTGTAGTGCCTCGAGGCACAGAGTACAATATGGTACATTATTTATTACCCTGATGAGCATAGTGTTTTTATGTTAAGAAGGATAATGAATATATATATGAATATAAGACATAATAGGTGGTGGTTGTATCATTTAAAATTAGGTAAAGTGCTGCTCGTTTCGTAGTTTCATAGAAAAAAAGAACCATGTACAAATTTTGACTTGCTTAACTTTTTAAACTGGTAGCACCATACACTTATTATTAGGAAGTGTACAATGCTGTAACTTTTAAACGTGGCTTATATATACGTATATATAAGACATTTTAATCTAAAAAGTGTCTTATATGTAAGTATAGCTAGACAGTACCAAAATTTGCAAGTTTCACGTTTAATATAAAATAACTTTCAAGTTTATTCAAGTAAAGTATGTGTAGAATTTTTTTACAATATTAAACAATTTAATAATAAACATTATTAACTGATGAATGCAAGAGTACCATTTTTAGAAATTTTGAATGCCACAGGTCTTGCATCTGTATTATTAAATAATTATATACCCTTATAAAATAAACTAAATAACAAAAAAATTATAAATATACAGTTTATTAGGTTAAGTCGCTTTACCACCATAGACCACATCATCACTTAACACCCGGTGGGATCGTGGTCAAGCATTGACCCATAATAAATAATAATAAAAAACTTTATTAACGAAATTTAGTGTGAAAAAAATATTTCTGGCGTAAATTGTCGTATCCTTTATTTTTAATATTTGTTGTTACAGACATCTTTTAAGCGACCAGTCCGACCCATTTAACCGATCACCATTGTCTATGGACCAAGTTAAATCCAACACAGAGTTAAAAGAGAGGATTCACATGTGGATTGCTGAGCAGAGGATGAAAATTGCTCAATCTCTAAATAATACCTCATCATCACAATAAATTTTATAAAACTTTTAAACTGTATGTCTATAGCCAGGCTAGAATCATGAAACTTAATAGTAATATGAGATTATGTTCGGCATTTATTTCGTAATTTACATACTCGTAAATTTTTCAGATGCCTGTATATTGTGTATACCATGCATTAATTTAAATATATCCATAAATTCACTGTGGATAGAGAACATTTCTTTTCATGAGCAGATTCAACTTTTTATATACCGATAAATACCGGTAAACATTAAGTTTTTTTTTACGAAATCAATGAGATGAAATTTTTTGTTTGTAAGTATGAAGTCACATTATTTACCCAAACAATGCCTTCCTTCATACCATAGAGGAATATCATTGTATAAATAGTTGTCAGAAAAGATTATGAAATTATTCTTGTTTGAAATTTGCTGTCGGCGGTATTTTAAAAGTAATATATCTTAAATATAAAACACCACTGCGTAAAGTTAATAATTATGTAACGTAAAATTCCACAAAAATAGAGTAAAAAAAATAATACATTCTTTGAAACAAAAATTGATTATTATTTTGAATAAAATGCTAAGGTAAAATAACTTGCCTTAGGTCAAATCATTATGCAAAATTTTTCATATGGTGACTTACCAAAATGATATGACAGCGGAAATTTGTGAAACTTCAGCACTCGGTAATAATATTCAATTCAAAATTGTTCCTTATCTCTATCTGTTTCTTTATATATTTTAATCCCCCAAAAGATTAAGATACAATGATGCCTAAGTCTTAGGAGCCTCTCATTAATCCTAGTGAAATTTAACACGAGATATTTCATTGTTTCTTTTGAAACTAACTTTTTAAACAGGAAACGAAACGCATACATTTAAATAACGTATGAATTTTTAAGTTATATATTCACTAATGTGTTATATACAGTTAACATTGAGTATGGTCAGCAAAAAAAAAGTTAACCTTTACAAATAGCTCTTAGATAAATATTTTGGTAATAATATTTTCAGTTACCGCAAAAAATCACAATAAGGATAATATATCATAGCTACAGAAATATTATTTAAAATCTGTATTTAAAGAAATTAATATTAGAAATTTTTGCATGGTTTTCAATTTTAAACAACATTAAAAATAAATTAAAAGTCGACTTCTGCTTCGCTAATACATAGGCGCTAAGGGTTATGTGTAAGGAGAGGTTTTCAACACAATCGAATGTTGACCATGGTCATGTTCTGCTACAATTATATTTAGCTATTGAAAAGACATACTTTTTTATTCAACGAAAACAGTATAATGTATTTATACCGTTTAAGAGTTCTACTAAACGAGTATTATTGTAAAACATATATGTTTTAAACAGGTATCACAACAGCCTATTTATGAAGAACAAAGTTTCAATTTAAAATTGATCTGTCCTACAGGCGCACTATTTCTCTCTGGAGTCTTCAGGGCAGTTGTGCTTATTGCTGCGTTTTTTTCAGTAAATTTATACTGTATTTGGAGTTTTTGATTCGTGAATTTTCTTCTACAGTATAAGCTCGACAAGCTCATACACTGTACACGTTTTAAATAATTTCTATTATTCTAGAAAAACTTACTCAAGATAGACGTAATTATAATTGATTTAATGTTGTTTAAAACTCTTTTTTATTACTTATGTTCATTGATTATTACTTGACTTTTCTGTATTGGGTAACCTATGGACTCCTTATAGTTTTTATTACTTGATTAGTAAAATGATATGTTAGTCGCTTTGTTTTATGTTGTTTTTTTTTTTGGATTTGTGATATATTTGCCTTTTCAACTTTGTTGTTACATATAAGATCTATGTAAGGTTTTCAAAAGTTGTTTATTGTTACAAAGAACCGTAAAAATATTTATTTACTTTTGTCTTTTTAATTTCATGTATGGGCCATTCCAATCTAGATTTAATTTAACTATTGATGTATAATTCTCTGATCATAGTGCATTAGGCACTGCTGAGGATGTCAAAATAAAAGTAATTTTTAATTTCTTCTTTTATTTCATAATTATTGACGTTATTCGAAAAGATATATAAAATATTTCTATTTTCGTGAATGTCTAAATAATTAATACTGACAAACTTGTTAAATAAGTTTAATTTTTTTATAAACATGCAGTTACAACTGGCTTTGGACATTGCAACCCCTTTTACGAAGATTGTTTTATTCTTTTCTTGGAATACGGGAAAGGTTAATTGAGATGACAAGGAATGTTATATGCTTCGCTCAATTACTCTTATCCCATAAATGTGATGATTCATCTTTTATATTTAAATGTGGTTAAAAACTAAGACAAATTAAGTTAGAAGCTCTCTTCATTATGACGAAGTCTATTCTGCAGTGATGTTTAATATAGCAAATCATTTCCTAATCAGATATACATGCGACTTGCGGACCCGGAGTTTGTGATACCACTCTCATTAATTAAATAAAAATAGAAATATGTGATCGTGTTTATCGTTCGAAACACTTGTCCAGGTACATAAAAAGATAGATAAATAAACTTTTTATTGCTCACATTATAGTTCAATGAACTAAATTAATTAAGAGCGGCCTTATCTTTATAAGTGATTTCCTCGAGGCAATCTAATAGTACAGGAGTGATAAAAAATAGAATATTAGTAAAATGTTGAACATGTAGAACTCTTTTTAGTTAAAGGATTTTTTACGGTGATGTAGATGCCCTCGACCACTATTATGGCCTTGAAAGCGCCATCGGTTCTAGAGCTTGCGGATTCGGACTCCGCAAGCTGAATTATAAGAATAATATAAAAAAATGTAGGGGAGAGTAGGGAGCCTAGGGAAAAAAGATGATGAGAGAGTCAAAGAGATGGACAGATAAATAAGTAGGAAGAGAAAGAAGGAGAGATAATCTAATAGATACTTATATAAAAGATTACTGTACCTTAACCTAAATTAGTCCTCAAAGTACGAAATATAACTCGCGGTGGTGGGAATAAGTATGAGAGGTTTGTATTTGCACAATTTATGCTCCTGGGACTATGAGTCAGCTGCGTCTAAGCACTAGGGATATAAAGAGGTTGCCTGAGTGCCTTTGAACATGCCGTGTATCCTCGCAAGTTAATAATGGAACTTGTTTCTACACGATTTTTTACATCACAAATCTGAAGGTGATGTTAACGAAAGTTCGTTAGTTACTAAGATAAAACTGTACATAAATTATTCCAGAAAATAATATTTTCTCCTCTTATTTTAATAAAAAAATACTTTTATATTCGAGTACATTTTTAGTAACAAATATTTTCCTTTTTGGATAACGCAGCAACATTATAAGTAGCCTTTATGATAAACTAACCATAAACAATCTGTCATGGCGGAGTAATCAGCTGTTAATTGCAATGCCAACGAGTAGTTATAAATTGTTTCGTTTTGGTCATTAGGACACAATATTCATATTAATTTCTTTTCCTTTATTACTTGGATAAATGTTACCCTTTTAATTAATCGTATGAAAAGTGTCAAGGAATGGCGCGATGTCCTATGTCATCTGTCAAATTTATTCATTCATCCATTGTAGTGCAGAAAAAATGTGACTAGTTTGATAGATTTCTGTTTTATCATATAAGTGCGACAAGAACACCGCGTACTATGTCTTTATAATATCTTATAGTGTAACTCATTTACCGGTTATTAAATCAAACACCGAAAATATTGCAACGGGACGTAACAATATCGTTTTCAGGGCTTACCAATTCTCTTTACAAAGAAGCCGTGCGGCGTCGGCGGTGTCTAATATTTTCTCGAGAACTGAAGTTGGGTGAACTTTGATGTTATTTATAGTGTTAAATTAGGGTATTACAAGTCATAACAAGTGACGACAAGAAGATGTCGGGTCGCGTTCGGAAACAATCGGACTGTCCAGTTAGTAAGCAAGGGCCGATGAGGGCAACTCTACCTGTGTCCTCAGTAATGAAACAAAGTGGGGGTTTCAAGAAAAATGCCGGTAATAGTCCAACACTGTCTCCCACGAATGTTTGGCGACGAATATCACCTGACCACGCTCTTTCTGGTCAACGTAGTCCGGGAGCTGTAAACTACAAAGGTATTTTTCTAAATTTGAAAACAATCTTTTTATTTACATCAAACCATGTTACTTTTAGTTTTATGTCAATGCTCATTACTATTATATTGTTCTAAGTAGATAATGTACTTTTTGATATTGTACTTATTAATATCCTTAAATTTAAAACTAATTTTATTGTAGGAAAAGGAAGGTTTGGCGCAAGTGTAATTAGGCGCACAGCATCTCTCGACACCCTTTACCACAAAGGACAATGGTCCAGAGACTATTATCTACATGCTGGTCAATTGCAAGTTGATAAATCAACTCAAGTAAGAATAATTAGAATTATATTATACTTTATTGTACTTACATAGAACAATATAGTTATTTCATTACAATAGTTTTTTACTTTAGGAAAATAGTGTTATTACAAATGCATTTATCTTTTATATTTTTATAATGGACTGATATTAAATGCATTTTAAAAGATGAAATGGTAAAACCAATAGGATGTTTACCAATTAAAAAGTGGTACTGTGATGTTATAAGGTTTATAAAGTATTGGGACTAGTAAAGTCCTGAAACTTAATATGGTCTTAAATTTCATATCTAGAGAACTGTTAAAATGAGATATAATAATACATACTACTATTTGCCAGGTGAATTAGACTAACTGTAGTCTAATTCACCACTGGGTTCCTAAATAAATGTGTAATAGTAGAAATCATCTACAAGTTAAGTTAAGAATATGATTTTGTTGGATAACAATGACAATAATTATGACCTTGTGTTTATTAACTTATTTTAATTTGAAAATTTTATTGAAATTGTAAAATAGTTAAAGTTTTAAACTACTATAAAATATTGCAACTGAATAATTATAAAAACAAATTATTGATATATACTGATAATAAAACTTATACAGACTGATGAAGGTGGTGGAGCTTCTGGCCGTTCATCTCGTGGTTCCGAAGATGATAAACTGGATCGCTTCTTACGTAGTCGCCTCCAGAGACCACATAAAGCTTCTGCATCTGGAGATTACTCTGGTCATTCAATGAGCCCAGGATTTTGTAAGTATTTGCTCTCTACTTTATAATTAATGTTCTTAAAATCAATTTAAACTAACTTTTCTTTAACAATTGACAATTAATGGGGATTCCTTTCCAACAGGAATTTGAACTTACAGTTAATTTTTCTAAGTACATTTCATACAATATCTTATCATACATAATGATAATATTGATATCTCACAATTGAAACATATTTCTAAATAATGTTTTGTCTGTTTTATACCTATTGTTATGTAATAATGATTCTTTACTAAATAATTAAGTAAACACCAGGTTCTGATAAGAATAAACAGTAACTTTTTACCATCTTTATTGTAGGAATTTATTATTTCATGTGTTTATGGGTTTTAAAGTGTTTATACATAATTAAATCAATGAATTTCATAAGAACTTGTGGACTCCTTTGAAATAAAATTATGCACCTTAAATTTAGAACCTCCTTTTTCATTTTAATATATTGACTATACATTTTTCTTATAAAATTTCCTTATGTTTTTGTTGATTATATTTGAATTACTTACTTTGTTTATTATTTGCAGTGTTAATTACAGTTTTAATTACTATCCAATGTTCCCTGTACTGAAGCAAAAGCAAAATATGTTTTATTATAAAATTAAACATTTACAAAAATCAAAATACAAAGAAAATCAGTGCTGTGTAATGTTAACAGATAAAAGCAAAAATGAAACATTAATTTTCCATATACTGACTTGTCATATCAAAAACTTAATAATTTCTTATAATGAACATGGTGACGGACATTGTTCTTTTAATTAGTGGTCATTGGTAAAGAAATTTTCTTGTATATATATATGTGTAAAATTTGTATGATTACTATAAATGTTTGTTATAAATGGCACCTATTAACTAGGTAAGCTCGTGCACAAAAAAAAACTCCGGGGTAAAATGAGATAAAGTGAAATGTTAAATGCAGGCAAATGTATTTAAACAACACAAAAGTAATTTAATATGGAGGTATCTGCTTTTTTTAAAAAAAATAAGATGTTATAAAATATTGGATAATATTCCCTTTTAAACTCTAGAAACCATGATCTTTGTTTTCCCATATGACAAATACTATAAATAGTAAATCAAAACAAAACTATTTTGAGTTGATTTCATAAATAGTAATTTTAGTTATCTAACATAATAATATTTTACAATGGTGTGGTTATGTTATTGGTTATCACTATTGTAATGTATTCCTAGTCATTTACTGGTTATGAGTTTTACGAAAATCTTCCAACGCTTATTAAACTAAAACAAATAATTAACATACACCAAAGTTATATCTAATTAATTATTACAAAACAAGCTATGTGGTTCTCATTGAGTGTGTATTCCTACAGGGTCTCGTTTTGGAACTGGAGGTGTACCGCTTAGGGCAGCTCGTTCATCAGTTGAAGGACTAAATCAAGAAATTGAACGACTTGTCCTATGCCCGGCTAGTGGCACTCAAACTCCTCACCTTGATCGACTACGAGATAAGGTATGTACATTTTATAATTAAAATATTTTTGCCACAACCATCATTTGTATTATTGTTGTTGTAGTATTGTTATCATAGGTAGTGTACATTTGGGTTAACTACTCATTTATAATTCAGTGTTTTCTATTTATATTTAAAGACATGTTTATCATTGATAGGTAACACCTGAGGGTCATCGGGCACCATTAGCTGAATTGCTAAGACGCTCTGTAAACACCCAGACTCCACATGATCTCTGTCATACAGCTCATTCATCAGGTATGTTTTATTATTATATTCTTATTCCATATAATTAGTTTTTTTTTATGAAAATCATTGTAACAACTGTGATGAAAACAATAGTTAACACAAAAAAACCAGACTATAAATTATGAAAGATAATAATACTTTAATTTCTTTATAACAAAACTCGCTTTTAAAAAAATAAATGTTATGCAAGAATTGTTATAAATTAATAAATTTTTACTTCTTTCAACTGAATAAATGATTATAATATAATTTATCTTGAACCAGTACTTCAGTTTTTGTTTTTATTTTGATTAAATAATTATTCTTTGTATTTTAAGATACAATTTTATTATGTATTAATGAAAAAGGTCAAAAAATGTAAAAGCTAAGTGTCTAAAATATTTTTTAGATAATATTTTGCTAAGCTTTTTGAAGTTCTGTGAATAAAGTATATTCACTTATTTATTTATCAAAAGTTAATAATCTTTATCTAAAAATAGTTTTATCTTGATGACAATTAAGTAATTTAAAAATAAAAACATATTATCTTTAAAAGAATTTGACCACACTTCCCTTGAAACTGTAAAATTTGTATTACTTAAGGTTTATAAAATAAACTTTAATAATACAGAAAATAAATTATAAAATGGCTTGTGGGCATAGATCCTCCATCGCGAGGGTCTCTCTCCAGCGCTGGTTCTGCAGAACTACTGGCAGCAGGTCTATAACGAAACTTACTGCTTAATAATAACCCCCTCGCAAATCAATTTAGATTTAAATGCACCAAACACGTTTTGTATTAAAATACCTGCATGTGAATACCCTTTATTTGCTTCCATTTGTTTTTCTTCTCTTAGTGATATTTTCCATAAATATTTCTGCAAGTGACTGTTCTTTGGCTTGAATACTCTTAACCGCTTTTTAAGAGACACATGAAATGTATGTGTATTAGAAAGATTTTATTAGTATGTTATAACCTATGAGTTTTTACTTAGGAGTTGTATCAAGAGTTTAGACAAGTGGAATTTGTTTAGATTTTCTAAATGCCATCACGTCATTCATTTGCTTTTTAAATAAATAATTTTTTTTGTTGTATTTGCATATAGAAATTGATATCAAATTGAAGTCAATTTTCAATATATATTTAATATTAATTTTTCAGGTGGAAGTGTCTGTTCATCACCCGATCTGGATGGATCAAAACTTGGAACTTCACCACAGATAAACCGATTCTTGGCCCGTGAACCTCCTGATGGTTGTGAGAAGGTTAATTTTCGAAATGCTAATTAATTGTCATGGAGATTAATATTTCATAATTTACTTTCTATAAATTAAACACATATTAATGATAAGTAAGTTGTATTATATATACAAACATATTTATATGGCGAAATGATGAGATGAACATGATGTTCACCTAATGGTAAATGATAACCCCAAATTATTTATCATCTAGTAAATGGAATATAATAAATATATTATATTCCATTTACTAGAGATATATATATATTATCATCATTATATATGGTTACTTTCATCAGCATTTTCTGTTTCACAAATACAATTTTTTAATTCTATTACATTAAATTATTTCAGTAATATACTATAAGAATAAGTAGTTAGATATTATATTTTTACTTTTTACATATAAAAATTATATGATAAATAATTTTCACTTTCAGGTTAATCTAAAGGCTGGAGAAGGGTCTTACACAGAGCCCTTGTCAGTGATGAAACCGACAGTGCCTGGTTTCACGTTACGGCCTTCATTAGGGTCCGCATTCCAGCCGCTACAGCCAGCCCAACAATCACCACCATCCACCCCCCACTGACTCCACATTTTTAACACAACTGAGGTACCCAAATCTATTATATACTGGTTAAAATGCTATTAGTATAGATATACTTCGTAAACTTTACAAAGTGTTACACTGCATTTTTTTATTCTACAAAGTATCGAAACTAGTAGAAAGTTCACAAGGTAGTAAGTAATACTTCCGCTCATATTAATGTGACGTTATTTAGGTTGATATATACAGCGACACATTGCCCTTGTCACTTCAAGACATAACACCTAAAATCTCGTTACCAACTTACCGCTATCAAATTAACTACGACTTATTCAGCATTTTCAAGTATTTTTGATTTTCTAATTATTTTTTTTTCATTTAGCGTAAAGTGTGTTGCTGTTTCTAGACATGGATTAATAAAATCTTGTAACAATGTTATTAATGAATAAACATACATTCAGTGGGCTTTACTTAATTAAAATAATAATCAAGTTTGAATAGAAATTGTTAAATTGGGCCTGACTATATTTTTTGAAGCTTTTTGAGATTTTTGCTTGAGGCCTAGTGAAGTCAATCCATAAAAAATCTAATAGCATTTAAATCAGATTTTAACCATTAATAATTTATGCTCTTGACTACATAGAGCATAACGATAACTTGAGTACTTCTGTTTACGATTGTCTCTAATAACTTGTTCACATGACTGTGTTACTTTTAACATTTTGAGATGGAATGTTTTAATCTTGAAAAACTCTTTTTATTTCTTTTATAAATAAAGTTTTTTTAATATGGTTTAGAATTTCAAATTTTAGAAGATTCATCAAATGAGATTGTGTTATTATATATTTCTTTTAATAAAATTTATCAAGGTTAAAATGTTACCAGTATAAGAACTTGACATGTCTCCTTATTTCTATTGAGTAGTGTAATAACATGTTTCTTTACCAACAACAATTACTTCTGTATAAGTATTTATGTAGTAAAGAATGTTACTTGCTAGCATAGTGGATAAATGACCTTAGCTCTCTTTTTCTGAGCGATGGCTATGTGATGCAGACATGAAAACATTAAGAGGTATCTTTATTTTTTAATAAATCATATGTAATTAACAAAAATTAAATAGAATTAGGCGTATGAGTATCAGAAAATTTTAAATTTTGCTGTAAATAGAACTAATAAGTTTTTCAAAATGATTTATAATGCAGCTGTTAATTTTTTTTACTTTCTTTTTACTCAATAGAAGTATTGGAATACAATTCAAATCTGACAAATTTACAGTGCTAATGTTGTGGAACATCACATTATTAAAATTAAACTTAACTTTATAAAAAAATATAGAGAACCTTTTTACCATTAGTTTGGAATGGTCATCTTTAGTAAAAATAATAGGTGTTTCCATTAGCACTGTAAAACTTAGTAATATTAAATGAATTTGACAAAACTATTATAATTAATGTATGTATAGATGTACTGTTTGTACATTTACTTAAAATGGATGTTATATTTTTTCCCCATCTTTAATCCGTAGTGACAATAATAATCGTAATAAGTTTTGTTTCATTGATAAACTATTACTGTATGGAGTAAATGAGAAACTTGTGTCGGTGAGTACGGTGGAAAGGATATTGCTGCTATTAGACAATTGCTGATAGTGTGTTACTTTAACTTCCTTTCAGTAGCGATGAAGGTCACAATTTATTTTTTTCTCTAAAACATATTTTGTTTTAAACCAAAGCAATTTTACATTACAGCTAAGATTGATTTTAATATAAATTAAAATGTATTTGTTTTTTTTTTCATTCTGTATTCCGTTTGTATATTTTTATTAATTTGTATTGTGTCAATATTAGTTCTGTCTGATTTTTTTTTCATATCTTTTATTATTATAGCAAAATGCCAATTAACGGAATATTTATTTGATCTCATGTATATTAAAATATGTACATAATCTCATGTTGCATTATATATGTATATATATATATAAATGCTATTCATATTTATGTTTCCATTATACTTTTGGAATTCATTCATGACAGTTGCACGATAATTTAAAAAAAATTGGACCAAAATTTATAAGGGTCAGGGTGGTGTATGTGGACTATACGATTGTTAGGCTGATGTAATTGGATATAGCTTTAAATACGCGGGACTTGGCGTGAAGTCTAAGAGGATAGACTGATTTTTTAAAAACATACTTATACTTTGATACAGGTATCTTGACAAATATTGAATTTTTTAAGTGGTAAATATTATACTGCTTCTGTCTATTTATCATAAAATAAAATCATTAGTACAAACACACATATGAAAAAAGATATTTCCAGATACATATTATAATATGCTTTAGGAGTAAACTATTTGGAATGAACTTGCAGAAAAAGGTTTGGTTGGTGGCAGGGTTTTGCGAATCCCCCGTCAAGACCATCCCGTTCATATTGATAATATGCCGCAATAACAGCACTACTGTGGTCCGGCTAGTAACACGAGAGCCTTCGTATTCGGACAAGCACCCCTCACTGTGAACAGCCTCATTGTTACTGAACACCTTGTGAAGTAGAAGTTCTGTTAGATAAAAAAGGTTCTTAATAATTTTGTGCTACTCGTAAAGTGCTGAACACCTGTGGGCTGCCCCGCCATGTCAAGTATCTGTATCGGGTATTACGGACGGACACGGTGTTTGGTTAACGTTAAAAAGAAAATGTTTGTTTAGAAAAGAATGGACCACGCCAATTGGATCTCTCATTTTGGCCAAAACGCGTTTTTATCATTCGAGACTGATAAATGTAGAAAGTTGAAAACATAGTTAGATCTGCCTTTATTATTTTTTAACGTTTTCGTAAAATTCAACGGCAAATATATATATATTTTTGACGGCTCACCTTTGGGAGTATAGTGTATATTAAATCATTAACATTGCTCAAATCAAAATTTTATTGAGAGCCACACTTATGATAAAACCGATGCCGAATTTGAAGATGTAAACATTGTGATGTGAAATTTCAAGTTGCTGCTATATGTATATATTTATAATTATTATTATTATATATGTACCTATTGATTATTTATTCAATAAATGAATGTGATATGGTAAGTGAAAAATTTGCAAGTGATAGTGATTGTTGCTTTACAACTTTCGGTACTGAGGTCTGCTTACGCAACTAGTTGAGGTTGTGTCCCGACGGGTTTCATCACAGTTGTACCACGAATGTGAGTTGTAGAGCGTCTCGAAGGTGCTGATGTGTGATGAATATCGCTGGCTTGTGGCTTACACGGAGGAGGTAGGTCGTATGTATGGTAATTCTACGGCATTTATTTTTGAACTGTACTATGAATGTGACAAACGAACTGTGCTTAAGGAAAAGTGTTTTTAAATATTGTACAAATATTTTTAAAGTATCGCGACTAGGTACAGAAAAAATAATAGATTATTACCTTCAATTCCAGTGTCGTGATATCATTTCACATCAATTCATAGGATATATGGTAATAATTAATGTACTCTGCGCAAAAATCAAAAAAGTCGTAAAAATATGGAAGAAAAACCGAGCCAGTATTCAGTAAAATCCGGATTTCTGTGTAGATTTTTCTCAAATAAGTGCAATATCTAGCTGTAACGAAATATTCTAGGGAACCGTGTACATCATTATTGTTGAAATTTTAATTTGCTATTCCATAACGTCGTCATTGGTTTTCTTTGCTAATTTCAACGCCCTGTGTTTAATAAATGTGAGCTTCACACATTTACATTTGCATAGCTTCGTGTACGCTTCAATGGCGTTCAGTCCCTAACACAGTGAATCCAAAACAATTTTATGCTTTACTAACCTTTTACATACAATACTTAGATTTATGACACTGGTCCAGGTTGTAATTTAGAATTTATCTTTTCCGAATGTCGTTACCTAATTTAAGGTTTAGTAAGTTTTAGGCGACCCGAAAAAATTAGATGTTTTATGAATGTGTGCTATAAAAATGGTCCCCTTATCGATTTATTGTTTTAAAGTAAGCCACGATGTACATAAGGTTTCTGGATGAAGGTGATCGCAACCTCGGAGATCTTCGCGTGGCTTTGCCCTCTGTCACCTAACATGTTGTCTTCATTAAGAAATCTTACGTTTTTAAAGTACATATTTTTGTATGTTCAGGGTAGATTGCAAAATGTACCATAAAAATAAGTTTGCTAGGACCTTAGATTTTATAGTTCTTTTATAGATGGTTAACAAGTTTGCTTTTAGAAGTATAAGTTTGTAATTTTTATTATTATGATATTAGATTAAAATACTAACATTTAAACTAAACCAAAAGTGCCCATTGAGATAAGTTTATAATTAAAGCAAGCCTTTTGTTTGGCATTTTGTTAATGATTAATGTTTAGGCGACAAAATTAGAAAATAAGGAAATTATCGAAGGATTGTTGAGTTTTAGTTATCTAAAATTGTTGAGGTTTATTGATAAAAAAATTCATTTAGTTTTTTTACATGCAGTGCTCAACAAAAGGCTTGCTCATTTAGAGGCATTAATTAACATCAATAATAATAGTATCGATTTTAAGTAATCATAAGAATGGTTTTATTATAGGTTTGTTTCAGAGAAGAAATTCTAATTACTATTTTTGTTTCCAATATTTTATCACTTTTACCTGTTTTCATTGTAATGTATCTTGCTGTATTGCAGACATATCCAATATACAGACTGATTTAACATTTGGCCTTTTTATTTTAATAACAACAACCAAATACATCACATGTAAGTACCATATCTGTTATTATGTAGTTGAGACTTGTAGCAAAATTATTTACAATGTTTAAAATAAAATGATAATAAAAATTAATTTTATGGAGAAATAAATTAGGGTTCTTACCACAAAAAAGATATTAGATTTCAAGATATAAACAAAATTATTGTAAAATCATAGGAAATTCATTGTAATGGTAACAGCAGCTCCAGACCTGCTTGAATAGCAATTGGTCAATGACAATTGAAAAAAAAGACAAAATATTGGTTCTAATATATTAGGAAATACCTTTCTTAGTATACCAGTTTGAAGATGTTAAACTATGTTGAATAACATGCATTAATACCTTTATTGTATCATATGCAGACATTGAAACTATAATTATCAGTTAGTCTTAAATATTATGTAAATAAAGAAAGTTTTTATACAAATGGACTAAAATTGTTATTATATTTTAATTTTATTATTTCCAAATAATACTAAGTGGCGTTTTATATTGTTTTTATTTTATATAAAAATCCTAATGAAGAAGCTACAACTACACATAGTGTAAAGTAAATTCAAGGCTAGCAACTTTTTCATTGCTGGAAATGCTATACTACACAAAACTTCATTAAATTGGTTTTTATTGTACAAAGCAGTAGTACACAACCATTTTTCATGAAGACAACAAAAAGTAATCAGACAAGGTGGTATGAACAACAAAAAAAGTTAGGTAATGATCTCTTAAGTGTGATCAGATTCATTGTGTAAATAATTTTTAACTTTTTTATTAGACATGAAATTCAGAA
Organism: Pachliopta kotzebuea; assembly: GCA_018246255.1. Classification (NCBI taxonomy): domain Eukaryota; kingdom Metazoa; phylum Arthropoda; class Insecta; order Lepidoptera; family Papilionidae; genus Pachliopta; species Pachliopta kotzebuea. Next base: position 1,720 of record DWLS01000249.1, on the reverse strand, counting down.
TAGTTTGAAATAAAGTAATATCAGATGGGCCAACTACAAAAGCCTGGCAGGCCACAGGTTTAGTATAGCTGGTATCCAGCATCACTGATGACCCACATCTATAATAATACATCACAGTCACAACTCTATTTATTTGCTTTATACAAAAGGACTTAGTTAAAAAAAAACAATATTCAAATTATACTTAAATTTTACAATTATATCAGTATTGTATACTTCGTTTTGTTTGAATATCATCTAATAAAATTCGGAGTTCCTCATCTTCAAATCTCCCTTCCAGTGAAGGTATCAAGGCTTTAGCTTCTTCTGGTGTTTCTGGGCATAAATTAGCCAAACTTGCCACTTCAAATTTATGTAGTTTTTTTGATTGCAAAAGGCTAAAAATTAATACAAATTATGATGATAAAACTCACACATGTACTAAAATATAATATGATAAATATGCGAATCTGAACTAAATTAATGGACTCCAAGCTTTGTCTACTGGTTCTTGGCAGTAAATACTTAAGTTTTCACCACTTTTAGACCTTCCAAAAATATAATTCATATTTTATTATTAACTCATACGTACTTTCTAACAGCTGCGATTGTCTCCTTATTTTTAAACTTTTTGAACATATTGGTGTAAGTTAGGGTCTTTACAAACACTTCAGAAAATTCTTGTTCCTCCTCTGCTGACTCATTTTGTGCCTTTCTATGTTCAAGTAACATGTCCACTTCGGATATTAATAATGTTTCAGCATTTTCAAATTCTACGATATTTAAGCATTTTATTATAATACGTCCATTTTACATGTATTTTATCAAAATATGATGAAGATTTTTGGTTATTATTTTTTACCTTTTGGAAACTGCAAGTCAGCCGCGTCTTCTTCCACAACATCTTGAATAGGCCCTGCCATAATCTCGTGTTTAAATGTTAAAACACGAAGTTACACGGTATAATTAAAATAGAAAAGGAAAAAAATGATAAATCTATTTTTAAGATACGGTAATGTTGTTTTTTGTAATAATTTACTAAATGTTTATATGTGCTGTTTATTTATTTTAAAAGTAACCTGTAACTGCTGTTATTTTTAGTACTTTTGTTGTCAGTCAGCTGTCAAAGCTGACGTTTTATTTACAAGAATAGTGTAAATTTAGATTCAAAAATACCAACAGATATTTTATGTTAGAAAAAATACTACGTGTGTGTAATAAAAATAAATTTGTAAGTGCTTTAGAACTCAAAGTGTCGACTTTTTTTTAAAAAATCTCTATAACATTTTTCTTGATTATATATCCCTCTTAAGAATGAAAACTTAATAGAACGTTCTCTGAAATTAACTTTTTTGCATTTTTTGCAGTTTTAATGTGAAAAAGAGGATATTCCACTGTAATGTACTATTATCGTCAGCCCATAGACATCATGAGACAAAGATTGTAAAAGAATGTTCTTAAACGCACTAATGACATCTTATACAAAAAAATTCAATTGCCTAGATTTATGAATAATGTATTATTTTATTAAAAAATATGCCTACTCATATTCTGTTATGAACTTCAGTTTGAAGAATGCACGTTATGGTAAAAATACAGACAGCTGTCACAGGAATGGAAATGTATTTCAACTTTGTGTACGACATAATCGGAGTTCGAAAATAGCGTTCATTTGAAACGGACGAAAATATTCTTTGATAATGTTTTTTACACGATTTACTGTACTACGTGCTATATGTTT
>DWLS01000248.1:0-35149 GCA_018246255.1 Pachliopta kotzebuea | reverse complement strand
GCGGAGTCCGGATCCGCGAGCTCAGGGTCCGATGAAGCTTTCACGGCCATAATAGTGGCCGAAAGCATCGACATCACACGAAAAAAAAAAAAAGATATAATTCGCTTTAACATTAACGTTTATGACAAAGTTTAACTATATGTATTTACATATCCCATTACAAACTTACTCTGACATAAATTAAATAAATTATTAATCCTTACCTATCTTTTCCCTCTATACTCTATAGAGATATCGGCGGAACCCACAACTAAGATGTGACTTAAAAGGATTGCTTAGTGCTTACTAAAAGGCACAGTTGTGAATGCATTAAACTCGTTGGGCTTACACATTTCTATTACGATATACGATACTATAAAAGGTATAAGTAAATTAGCAAATAATCAAACGAACTGGCGGCTATAAAAATATAAATGTAAATAGTCGACTATTACGGATGTTTATGGCCTTATTTCAATTATCATTGAACTTACCGAGGTGAGTACAGAATGCTAATGGAACGAAATCAAAAGGTGGATATGAAAATTCATATATGGAGTTAAAAACAGATGCAGCAGTAAGTATTAAGTGAAAATTAGAAGTTACAAATTAATTTTCTTAGTCCGGTGAATATGATAACATAGCAGAAGTTGATACTTATGGTTGTTATATAACTAACAATTCAACTTAATTTACACAGCTTAGGAATGGTAAAGTGTATATGTCTAATATACTTTGTTCTCGGAACACAGGTATGTTATTGTGACACCAGATTTGCAATATAGTAGCAATCATAAACATCCATAGCCTGCATCAGTCTACCGGTAGACATAGGTCGCTCTGAAGGAACGCTACTACATGATAACGAAAGTCCAGGCGGAAACTAGACATAGTTCCAAACCCTCTGCATTACAACGCAAATACTTAGCCACAGGCCCATAGAAACAGTTATAATGACAATTAATTTAGTATACCCTGTATACTATTATGTATATTTATCATCATCATTTCAACCGATGGACGTCCACTGCTGAACATAGGTCTCTAGTAAAGTGTTTCACAAAATACGATATTGTGCTGTTTGGACCCAACTTAAGTACTCTTTATTTATTTAAACAATATTAACTTAATTTATTTATTTTTTATTTCAAGTATATTGCAACTTAATTTAATGGTAAAATTTACTGGTGATGACTTTGTTACCGGAAACTGTCTAGGTAGGTACCACCGCAGCTCATATTGCAACCGACAAACAGTAATTTGCAAACTTTACTGTGTACTAGTTGGAGGGTGCTGTAAGGTAATGAAATTGCTGCGGCAACGAGGCAACACTTTATGGCTAAAGGTGACAAGCACAATGTGGTGTTGTATACCATCTTTACCAGCGCCGCGTTGCTACAGGTAGCACTGACCATCAAGTGAACGAAAATAAAATACATGTAGATTTCATTTAAGAACTAAATATAGTTGATTTTTTGTTGACTTTTCATAGTCGCGTCCGTCGTAACGTGACAGCGTGTTGCAGACAGGGTACGTATCTGCGAAGTACTGATCCCACAGTACAGCGAGGGCAGTTTATCAAGATGGCTAAATGCTTGCAATTAGCCCATGTGAAATGTCGCATACACATGCTAACGAGGTCCCGCCTCGGGCTGGCGGGCCCAGTGCCCGCACACTACAACGCAACTAACAGCCAGGCCCTATTAGAGATCGGTGGTCACAGACACCAGAATATAAACCTTACAAGGTTTTAACACGACGTTTACAAACACCCAAAGAAAAAAGAGGAATAACCAAATCTCTCCATGATATGATCAAGATAAGCAAAGTTAACAAGCTTTTAAGAGAAAAATAAATAAGATAAAGAATATAAAATAAATTAAATAATGAACGTATAAGAAAATAAAAAAAGCTTTTGACATATAAGCATAATAGTAGTTTATAAGTAGAAACAACAATACTTCACTAAGTAATCACTATTTTTAGTTCTTTAGTGAAGCTGCTGTAACAAATTTATTGTTAATGAAACTATTTATGGTTTAGCCTCATCAATTACAAAAAAAACTGTAATAAAACAGAGATACTACTAATATATAACTAATAATATCATCATCATCAGCAGATAAACCCCTACTGCTGGACATAGGCTTCTCCCAATGATTTCCACTCCAATAGGTCCTGCGCTGTCTGCATCCAGCGAATTCTTTCCTTCTAACACAAATCCTAATTTTAGAAATTTGTCTGAAACAGCGTTTAAGTTGTTAAGTGTACGTCGTAACTTAGGCACGGAGTTCGACCCTCCGCTGATTTATAGCCCTCTGTATATAGCCCCCCTAAAATATTCAAAATGTGCTTGTGTTGTCCTCTCAACAATCTTTATTACAATTAGCGTGGGCTTATGAGAATACTTTAATGGAACTGAGAGCGTGTAACTTTTTAATTTTAATTTACCATATAAAATGTAGATAATAAATGACAACGTTATTATTATAATTAATATAGCTAGAAGCAAATTTATAAAAGCAACAAAAATTATGCGTTTACTTAAAGCAACTTATATGCAAAATAAAACAAAACTTTAATACTGATTATATTTACATAGATCAAAAATATTTTTAATTTTAGTGATAAAATTAAAAAAAAACTAATTATTTTAATACTCGGTAATAAACACGTTACTTCAAAAAGATCCATTAACTCCAATATACTTACAACATTATTAATTTAAATCATTTAAGTTATCTATGGCGATTATGTCCGTTGATACATACAAAAATCGCTAATTTAAGTTGTTTCGATTTCATTTTAACTTGTTACCACAAGGTAGTCAATTATTTAAATGATGATGATGATAAGTTAGCGATTCAAAGAAAGCAATCATCTAACATTATTCAAAAAGAGAAGTAGTCTACTCAAGTTTTTGTTGTATTACCGAACCGGGCCCTAGCCAGGTTGGCTTCTTTCCTTGTGAGAGAAGACCCATGTCCCACAAGTGGAAAACAATGAGAGAGCTGTTAAATGTTACCTAATAGGTAAGGAAATAACATATCTTAAAATCTATCGAGGTATGTCGATCGAAGACTAATCTAATTCTAGAAGAATAGTAAGACTAAGAATTCAAGCTTTAGCTGGTATATGAAAGTATGTTGTTACAAATTAAGAAATAATCGTATTTAAATGATTTTGGGTTAATGAAATTATACCACTCGTGTGGTCTCGAGCTGTACAAACTAATCGTAATGAGTTATTGTAATTTAATCAAATTAGCGGCTAATAACAGATACTAATAAACATTAAAGGGAACCGACAACAAACAGTATCGATTTGTTTGTTAAAGTAACAATATTGAAATAAATAAACTAATGTTTGTTACATAACAAACTTCAAAGAGAATTGTGTACAAATCCATACAGTAGTATTAATAAGGAAACAATATTCATTAAAAAAAAAAGCTTTCGAATATACGTTCAGAAGAAAGAAAGAAAGAGAGAGAAGAGAGAGAAAGAGACAGAAGAAAGAAAGAGAACCCATGCTGTTTTAATCCTGGTCTTGAGCTATATTTAATGGAAAATAATGTAAGCAAACCAACATGTTCCAAGAACAAGAGCTTTCGTAGATAGTCGCCAAGCCACACTTGACCAGCGTTTTTATATACCACTAAGATGGCAACAAGCGTACGGCCTGCCTTGTGGTAAGCAATTACCGTAGTTTACAGATGCCTGCTGTACCAGAGGCATGAATGGCGCAATATCGACCCCATTCCTGCTGGATAAAGGAACTTGACTCTCTCCATATAAGATTCAAGACTATTAATTATATAAACATAAAAATCATTTAAAGGAGATTTTTGAAATAGACCTATCCAGTGGCGGATTTGAAGACTTGGCCGTTCTAGGCTCTCAACCATGTAGTAAGTTCCAGCGACCCCTTTCTCCGCACCTAACATATTGCATACATAATGAATTTACTTTTTTACGATTGTCCGCCCTTAATATCTGATCGCCTTAGGCCCGGGCCTCTTAGGTTTTAGGGCAAATCCATCATTGGGCCTATGGCAATCAATAGTTTACTGGACTGGTCTCTGTCGTGCCGGAGACCAACTAGGAAGGTACAAATGCAACTCCTATTACTGCCACTAGACAGTATTGAACCAACATTACGGTATTCCGGTAAGAAAGGTGTTGTAGATTACTAAAACTTACACCTCGTGTCTCAAGGTGAGGAATGCAATGTGATGTTTTGTATACGATATTAACTAACGCATATTGTTATTGCCGAGCATATCATATACCATCAGCTCGTCTTGTTGCATATAGAAAAACCAACGCTTTAACACGGACGACTTTCACAGACATCTATCACCTGTTGATGATAAAATGATTACCTCCGTCTATCAAATTCATATCTACCGTATTAAAATGCAACAATGAGAAACCACAACAATGTACAATAAACACGACGAAAGCATGAAAAAGGGTTAAAAAACTCAATACCGTCATTCTTCCCGTGTAGCGGGTAATTCCGTAATGCTTCTGGCAACACCGATAGGGGCCGCGGACGTTTCCCAGCCAATGCCGCGGCGACGGGATACGTTCGCGCGGTAATTGATAATAACAGAAAATGATGCATGGAAGTGGCTGCGAGCCATGTACTGTAACACAATCGGCACACACCGTATATATTATTCATTGTCTTGCCATGTTATGGAAATATAAAACTCCCCGCCGCAAATTCAGCGGCCACATTAATCGCAATAAAAACCATAAGTGATGATAAAATCGGAGAGACAATACGGGTTTTATAACGCCACCGTAAACTTTATTACTTAACAGTACATACGAAAGGTTATTGATGCTTTCCACTGTAAGTTTATTTATTTAGCTTACCTCATTAGTTTCATGTGTTAAAAGCAGTAAAAATTGTATGTATATTTTAAATGTTTTTAACAGTTATCAATTTTAACGGCGATGTTCTAACACGCATCTCTAACATGAGATTAATTTTCTAACAAGGATTAAAAAATACAAATATTTTTTTTTAAGTCTATTTGATTATTGTCTTTTTAATTATATTCATTACCTGTTCGTTTCTGTCTGTTCTTGGAAATATTCTTACATGTATAGTAATAGGCCTACCAATTTCCATAGCACAAAGCGTAGATAACCCCAAAATGATAAAGCAGTACAGTAATATTAAAATAAGTAATGAAGCTTTTTCATTGAAATAAAACCACTGACAAAGAGATATAGCTTTTCTTTAAGATCCTCAAAACATATTTATTTGAAAATCTCATTGCCTATAACTAAAATTCAAATAGAAACATTACCAATCATTCAGTTAACGTCTTATTTAATATAAAAGTTAAAGTTAAAGTTCAAATATAGGATATTTTCCATGCCATAATTTAAACCTAATGTGAATAATAAAATGGTAATTTTCACTTTTAAAACAACTATCAAGGCAAAAAAAATTTCCTTCATGTAAAATCATTCCGTAACAATTCCTTATAAGACAACAAATATTTGATGTCACTTAAGCTTTCCCCTAGCGACTAAAAAATAACGGCGATTTCCTTAAAAATGTGTACATATTTAGAATTTTGAAAGTGATTATGTGTACTGGCAACTCAGTAATAAACGCGGCTACCTACACCATCGCATATTTTCCGCGGAATATTTGTTCGTACCCAAGTGTTTACCTCCTAATGACAGACAATAAAGCATTCATTATGCCGACAATCGAGCGCACCACCTTTTATCGTTAAACGCATTCAATGAGCGGAATTACGCCTTAGTCATTGATGAAATATATATTATTACTGTGCCGTCTTTGCGGTGGCGATATTTAAAATGGCCACACTTTAATGAAGGGCAATCTGATGATGGATATAAACACATATAATACATACGGTAAAGTAACATCAGTCAATTTGGAATTTACTGAACCGAACATTTTATGTAATTAATTCTAATGTACCTGAGTTAAAAATCAGGATGTAACTAAAGCTTGGTTACTTCGATAATAATAAAGTTAATAAATTACAATACTTATATTAAATAGTTAGTTTTATAACAAAAGTAGTTAACTGTACTGTGGGTAAGTGTCTCTTTTTTAAGGCTGACCATGTTCGTGCCCAAAAAAGCGCCTGCTTCCGCTTACAACTAGTAATAGAAACGTAGCTCTAGTCTGTATTAGAAGAATGATAAAGTTAATAATTAACATAGCGCGACATAACGAATTCATTATATTAAAAATGACAAAGCTATTATCACTTAACAGTGAACCCATAGCACATTATTCGTTCTGAACGTTTAGCTTTGTTACATTTAAATTCCCATATATAAAAATAACTTTTGATTATTTCCATAAAATATTAATCAAATCCTATCACTCTATTTTACTATTTCGTTAATATAAACTTTTAAGAAAAGAGCCCAAACAAACACAAAACATTTCATAAATCGCTTTCCAAAAGCTTAAGGAATGTTCAGTTAAGAATAATTATAAATATGTGAAGTATTGATTTAATAAATATAACACAAACGATATTTTGGTTCAAACAATAAAATATCTAATAGGCGTTTAGGTATAATTTTTAACGTCATTTGTGATACAAACTGTGTTTATAACACCATAAAGCGAGTTTGTATAGACATCAAGGTTTATGGTCGCTTGCCGTCCGGACGAGCGGGAACACTGTCGTGACCGTCCATTAGTATTGTAAAGTCCCGTGGTGTTAACGAAATAGACGACCATTTTGACATTCATTTTGTCGTTCAACCAGTAAATCTACTCCATCAAAAAAAAGTAGTGTACGCAGCCTCAATTTGTAAAATGAAAATATGTTATCCTATTAAAATCTATAAAGTATCAAATTCCTTTAAAACTTAATATTCGCTACTACAATAAATTGCCGAAATATTAGTAAAATAACTTTTATATGCAAATATTTTTTGTGTTGACAACATTAAAATACGTAAATGAATTTATTATTTAATTAGATAATCAATTGACTATAAAACTTATGAGTTAATGAAACGACATCAGGAAGATTATTTATTTAGAGACTGACATTGTTTATTATAAATACATTTATTACGTACTTAATATTATTTATTATGATATTACATAGTCGAGAACATTATAAATGCTTTGCTATTATTTTTGGCAACAAAATACGTCAATTATTCAATTTATATATTGTTTTAGGTAGTTAAGAACACGGTGCTATAACCCATTGAAATAGTTTAAAGAAATTTTCGTTTCCTTAATACAGGCGTCGCTTTTTCAGGGATTCAAAGGAGAACTTTTAAGAAGCATAAGTCTTTATAATATTCATGTAAGGTAAATTTTTGGTAGATACTAGTAACACCTGTAATGTCTTTATTATGGATGTTATTGTTAATAAAATAATTTCATTTTAATTTTCACCTTTTGTCACTAATTGATTGAATACATCAGATTACTTCCAAGTATTACTTAGTGCTTTAAATATTGTGTACTCACTGACATAATAAAGGTTTATTATTTATAATACAGACGAGAGCTGTTATATAAGTAGTGCCGCGTGGCAGTGAGATCAAAGGTAACGACTAGGTCCCATTTACATACAAATTCCTGACTGCGCATAAATAACCTAGCCGCTTCTTATCACAAAAGTCGATAAATTGTGAAGAAGACAGGATTTTCCTTGCTTATATACATCACCTTTATTTACTTAATTAAGGATTATACTTTGCAATAAGAAAGGTAAATTATAACCTTTTTAATTTGGAAAAGGCAATGGTTGCACTTCACATTAATTCACATCAATCGTAGTTTGAAATACTTAGTAGATAAAATTACTAAGTAAAGGAAATGAGTACTTTAGTGTTGTTTGTAGACTGGAAGTAGATCTCTATTTCCAGAGACCGTCTAGTTAGGTACCACGGCAACTAGTAATACAGTCGGCAAATAGTAATGTGCAAACATTACTGTGTTCTAGTATGAAGGGTGTAAGCTAGTGATATTACTGAAATAACGAGATTTACACTTCAAGTCTTAATGAAGCGAGCGCAATGTAGTGCTGTGTATACCATCTTAACCAGTGCTACGTTGTTATGTTCAAGAGTATTAATACCATCATACCTTACTCGACTAGTCCCCTTGCCGAATAAGAAAAACGACTCTATCAATCTTCAGTACCACCAGAACTTAAATATAACTACAAAAACCTAACAGAATATTATAGCGTTTAAAAGTTTCGCTAAATTTAATACTACATATTTTTTGCTTTTTTATAGGTAAAGCTATCACAGGACCTCTTTTTTATATGATGTTAAGAAAGAAAATTGTGAAGTATCCATAGTATTATGGCTTTCTCATGTTCACTGTTGCCGGCTGTTATGCAGAATATAATATGTGTATAGTAGCTAGCTATGGTTTTATAAATTTCTATCACCATTCAAACTACTTACATTTAGTACCAAAATCAAAAATTCATCAAGATTAATCTTACCATCTATTATTCACTTTAAACAACACAATACTAAAGTTATGACCCTTGACTATTATTTACTTTATAAATAATTTTCCATTTAAGTTTATACTAAAACATATTGCTTAATAACCAACTAGTAATAAAATTTATTAAAACATGTACGATTGTTTATACGGAATTGTCTTAAAATTATGGTTCAGTGATAAATATTAACTTATAAAACAAATAATTTATTATAATCAACTATCAATAAAGATTATTTAATAATTTGATATCTAGTGGTTGAGGACATCGATCACAATTTCTCAAGCCCGATTGTAATTGCGCATACGACTAGTTCACCCCTACTGAGGGGTTGCATCCCTTTGCCCATTGTCAAACTGAATAGACCAAAACGACCCTACTTTACATTTATTAAGTGATTTCATTTTTAAATGTTACAAATGAATCTTCTAATATTTGAAATAGTGATATAATTTTTTACATTTTCTTTCTTATTTTTTATTAGTTGATTCATTACGTTGATAAAATACTTAATAATGAATTGTCAATTTCATTTGTATATTTTTTAATTTATTTAAATTTTAAAGTAAAAGTTAAAGGTAAAAATTTGCTATTAAAGTAGATGAGTGTATTGATTGTTCGCAAACAATTAGTGTAAACATAAATAAATAGCAACGGGACATCGTTACCCATGGTCGGGAATAAAACGCGTGGGGCGGCATTTTATATAGACAGGGATTGCGGCCACGGTGGCACTGTGAAACGCGAGCGCTGTGCGCGCACACGGCCACCCATTCCTCACGAGCGCTGAGCTTTGCCGAAATATCGTTTGGTAAATGTTCGCGTAAAGGATAATGAGTGAGTAGGTGTGGCCGCGTCGAGGCGTCCTCACGCCCCTCTAACTTTTTTCCCCAGCGTCTGGGCGGCGCGGAGAGCACGCCTCGCGGCCCGCGGCCCACGCGCTCCGACGCACCGCCGTGCGCGGCCAAACACCACGTACCAGCAAGCCGGCGGCGCCGCGCCGACGGACCCCCCGGCAAACGTAAACAAACAAAACGAACCACCACGGCACACCGAGATTCGCCCCCGGACCTTACGCGACATTGACCATAACATTGCGCGAACCGATCACACCATTACATCAGTGAATACGGGACAAATCTTATCAAAACATTCAATTCATTCAAACAAATCCACTTACATAAATGTTAACTACCGTTTCAATAATTAAATTTTTATTGTGTTAAAGACTGTGGTATCCAGTTCGCAGCGTGAAGTTTACTTAAGCTGAAACGATGAGTGCCCGAAAGGACTTAGTGTTGCCAACATGAAAAAGTTTAAAGTTTTTAGCAGCGACGACCGCAGGATGTTTTTGAAGCATTCGTTACTTATAGTTTTTTTGCTGATTCTTCTCTCTAACATGGCGAGGTGAGTAAACTTTATAAGATTTATAGATAACTATTAATAATTTTTTCGTGGATCATACAAATCAAAGATTACATTGTATTTCGTATTGCGATATCTATTGCTAGTGCATTTAATTTTCGATCATAGGGAGCAAGAATTTCGGTTTGAAATTGCTTATGCGGTTGAACGACTAATCAAGTCACGAACAATAAGCCAACGAGCAACCAACAAATAGGGGCGTCGCGATGAATACGAAAGGAAAACATCACGACACTAATCATGCAAAACGCGCCTAAGTAGACAACAACGGGCTGAACTAATGAATAATTATATGGTAATGAATAATGATATGGTAATGAATAATGAATGATAATGAATGCAAATTTAAAAGGCGACAATCATTTGTCGGCCCACCCAATAGCGCGAAGATTTACGGAGTATGTTAATGCGAGTCGATATGCCACTGCACGTGGCTGCATAATCGCCGGGCTGTTTGCTGTGTGATTGATATTCAGACTAGGCTCTCAAGTCTAACTGGAATAGACCTAGCTCATTTATATAGTCGCCAAGCCGCTTCAATTACCAATAAATCTGTCCACGCCTTGATATGTGCTTACTGCAATTGAATCTATTGATTTCACTCAATGATATCTCACCTGCTCTGAATAATTGAATAAGTCCCTTTTATAAATTTATATGTAATACTTATAATAATTTATTACTTGAACTATGTAATTAAATATCGGTAGGTTTTTTATCTGTTTATAGCTTAGTATTACATCTACAAAAATAAAACTACCCAGAAAATATTACTTGTTCCGCAAACGAGAATCTTCTAGGCAATCATGGAGTAACAAATTCTTTTAATATAAAGCTATATAAGAAGAAAATAATGTCTAAAAGTGTATTTGTATAAAAATTATTAATGTTTACTGCATCTTCTCATAAACTGGTACCGTATCTAGTATTTATAATAGCATATTTATTACTAATCATGCAAGTACGATCTCAATACGGTATTAATCATGCAGATATAGATAAATAGTATTTTTATAAAAATAAAGCAAGCATTGTTATAAATTTTTAAGCGTTATATAAAAACAAATATTACAGTATATTATGTAACAGTATTTTGAAGAATATTTTACAAGACACCTACGTCCAGCTGTGGACGTGCATTGATTAAAATTATGATGATGACGAAAAAAAACTATTTTTTGATAAAAGTATTTATTGTGTTATTAGTATACTAGGTATTGTAACGCGGTTATACTAGTAGCGATGTTACCATTGTGAACTGTTAAGTTCTGCTTGTCATACTAGGGTTTTGAAAATAACTAAAGTTAATTATACAAAATGTTTTGACACGTCGACTGAGATATAGGAGGACTAAAATATCTCAACTTATTTTGTTTGTGCATCCTGTGATGGCGGAAGTTCTATTATATACTAGTAAATATTTTAAAACTCTGCGAAAATGGAGGCAAGGTTGTTTAATTTTTTGAAAAGCATGTAATCACTATATGACGTCACAGCTTCCAGCCCTGTAGCTATTATTGTCCGAAATACTGCTAAAGCTATGGTTTTATTATTTCGATAATTCTACTGTTAATATTGGAGAAAAGTTTTATACATTTAACATATCAAAAAGTTGTTTAGTTTTTTAATATAGTATTTGTGAACATAACGTCACATTATGCACAAAATTAAGAATGAATAATGTATATATATTCTGATGAAGCAAAAAACCTAACATGTGACATCTGCAAACCCGCACTTGGTCAGCGTTGTTGATAAAAGACCTCGACTTTCTCCTTTTAAAGACCTTAAGTTTAAACAATGGAAACGTAAAGAGTGTTGTTTATTACTATGTATTTATGTGTAAACAAAGGTTTTGAAAAGAGGATATAACGCCTAAAATATTTTTTATTGTAGTTTTGATAATATTGAAAGTAGGTTAAATAAATATGAAAGTTAAAAATCATTAATATCTTGTATGATTAAAATAATTGTTTCTAAGATTTTTCAAATATGATTTATTTTATATCTAAACCGCTTTTAAATTTGAAATTCAAGTTTCAAAGGTTTTGTATATGCATCTGCACTACCCTGGAGATTTATTATAGCAGTGTATCAAAGCTAGACTTTACCATCAAGTGATATAAACAAAGATGTATACTAATTTACGGCAATCTCGAACGCTAATGGAAGAAGCATCGCGGCGTGAGATAAGCTAACTTATGGGTATCAAAGCGATTTATTAGCAATGACGCTTTTGTTCAAAATGATTGCACGAAGATTCTCTTCCACTTTAGGACATACACATTTCTATATATTATAACACATATACATTTGATAATGTATCTTCGTCATAAAGAGAAGAAATATCCTAAGAAGAATTATGACATATATCATCTTTGCCTTTGTCAATATTCTCATAAAACTTAGCAGATTTTTTTGTTATATATACGTATATTTTTTAAGCATTTACTAAACTGTAGTCTACTTATACCAAACAATATACATATCTACTATATACTAATCAACGAGTTGATTAAACTGTAATATATACTTACAAATGTATAACCGCGTACATATTCTTTGAATGAAATCTTATTCGCTTTTAACTTTTTATAGCAATTGATTGATATTGCAAATTATTAAGAAAGTTTTAAAAAAATATGTATGCCTACTGATATTATCGGTAATTGGTGCAATGTTCTTGAAAATGAAGGTACTTAAAGTTCTTTTAAGGCTATAACTATTTTTTTAGTTTTATATTAAATAGATCATTTTGTATAAAAGATTCATATACAAAGTTTAAATGAAAAATAATGATATACTTATTAATCATTTTTAATTATATATTACTTCTTAATTACACAAATAGATATAATAAATAAAATTATGAAAAGTAACGAAATTTACAGCTTCCGGAAATGACGATTTTGTGTATATATAATATATGTATTAACACTTAGCAGATTTTCTTTACTCAGTACAATAATTAAAATTCATATTAAAGAATTAGCTGTATCAATATTTAATATCTATTTATATAAATTTAGAAACTTATTCAATATAACAAATCAGTGTAATTTCGCAATTAACCCGTCGTGTTTTATACTTACCCCCACGCGAATAATGTACGCGGCTGGCAATAAAGTACTAAAAGAAAAATTCTAGGTATTAACAGAGACTAGATAATAGGGTCGCGGTGAATTTGCTCTTTTGTAACCTATTTTTTTCACAAACCGCTTCGCATTCTTATCACGCAAACTAATTGCCTGTATTGGTAACATTTTTAAACGTTACACCGTCCCACAAATCAGATGCTGTATCTCGTCCCCTTTTGCAGTAGATTATAAGCAGAACAAATAGGTATTAAGTACATGTACATATTGTTGGTACACGGAATTTCAATCAGACTACACAACTTCAGAAGAAAGGAGGTTGTAAGAGTCAACGGTGTTCGTTCGATTATGAACCGTAAGTTTAATCGAAAGGGTCTGTTTTTCCAAAGCAAAATAGATCGTTATGTCATTATAGAAAGCGATGTTAGAGAGGAGAAAAGTATTTGCAGAATTGTCGGAACGTAGAGAGAAGCGATGCAAGTAGCTGTAATTTGTATTGAAATAACCTTTCCGAATGGGTATCGTAGCATTTCATCAGCCGGGGCCCGACAACGGATTTATTATTTTTTTGCTTGCGTAGTCTTAAAGCACAAAATTATTGTTTTTATCTCGTCACGAGGAATTTTCGATGCAATTATATTAAGCTCGGCTTGGATTTTTAATTGGATCACTCGGGGTTTAACGACTTGTTGGAAAAAGCTGTCCGTTCCATCCTCCGCTAATTCCTCCAGTTGGACGGCATGCTCGTGCCTCGGTAATTGTCTATATGTATGAAAATTATAACAATCAAACATTTTTAAATCTACCAAGAACTAAGTTACATAGATTTTTAAATCAACTAGGAACTATAGTTACATAGATACATACAAACATACTTTGCAGTACCTTCACATAAACATGAAAATCAAAGTAAAATAAATATTTGACGTTCTACAAAACGGAACTGAGAGATAAGCACATAACTTATAATACACTTTAAAAGCCTAAAAAATATACATACTGGACATAGAAGATATTACCTTGTAAGAGTTTAAAGAGCGAGATTTTTTTTAGTTATGTTGAACTTTGTACTTTCATTTAACTAAATTACGCAAGATAGAAAATACGCTACTACTATACTTTGAGAAAGGACATAGTTTCGAATATTCTTAACTATTAATATAATAACGTAAATATTTTAATTGTTAAATAATATTTGTGATCTACATCGATGATGTAACAAACAGAATAATTTTTCTTTCTT
Source organism: Pachliopta kotzebuea (assembly GCA_018246255.1). Lineage (NCBI taxonomy): Eukaryota > Metazoa > Arthropoda > Insecta > Lepidoptera > Papilionidae > Pachliopta > Pachliopta kotzebuea. The sequence goes on along the minus strand of DWLS01000248.1, from coordinate 20,904 downwards.
GCATATTGTTAAGACTACATCAACTACACAGAATTTCCATCATTACTTTATAGAAAATATTATAGATATTGTATTGATTTTCATGTGTAATAAAGTATGAAATCAGGCATAATTATCAAACAATTTTATCACAAAACACATAAAGTATATATAATTTCAATAGAATCTTTTTCTTCCATAAAGCGTCCAAAATCAACTGATGGTAAATGAAACATTCAACTGTACCAATACAGTGCTCATTTAAATTATATACACTACACCAATTATGAGAGGTTGATGAGATGTCAAATTTCCTTACCCCTGTAATTCAGTAGTACATAGATAAAACCTCTACGTCTTTCAACAATGAGTATTAGAGCATTTCTGCATTGTAATCATTACAGATAGAAATGTCAATTGCATTAAATTTTCCGCAGTTAAAGTGAATTAGCCACACCATTTACACCTAGGCAGTGAGATGATGGAAATAATGGTTACGGGCGAGTTTCATTGAGATCATTAAACGTTGGTTTATAATTCGTCTTCCGACGCACCCTTTAATGATACGCCGGCATTCCGCCGAGCGTGGGAAGAGGTGGAGATAACTCGCTCAGTTATGTAAAGAAGGAAATCACTGTTTGTCCTTTGTTACCATCGCTTTTTGGTGTTCGTTAACTAGAAAAGTTAAGCCTACGAAAAACATTTTTTTTTAAATCTTCATTTGTACAAAAAACATTGTAGACAGTCTTAATGCCATAAACCATTCTCTCCCAATCTATCACAGGTATCAGTAGAGAATAAAAGAGTGCTGTATTGAATTATAATATATCATCAACGGCCTGCGGCAGTCTACTGAACATAGGCCTTTCTTCAGGAACACAACTAATACATACTTATATATAATAAATAGTTTATCATATATAGTTACATAATATAGATAACTCAAAATTAAAATGATTACACAATAGTAATAGTATACAAATATGATTATTACATGCTGAAAGAGAGATATTAGCCTCTTATATAAAATGTATATATGTATAACTATTTAATAATCTTTTAATTGTTATAATTTTTGTTGTTTAATAACAATATAGCGAATATAACTATTACTTAAGATAAAGGTACAATATAACTTACATATGTGGAAGTATTTGTTAGAAAAATAGCATTGATGTAGGAAAGAAATTTTAAGATAACAATGTTAACTAATAAGGAAATTATTAAATAGTTGAATTGAAAGCTCTAATCATTTTAAACAAAACGTATTTGTTAACATTTTATTTTAATTATGAGATTTTACACGTTATTTATGGATTTATAGTAGTAGTAGATGTATGTATCTACTTATAGTTCAAAGTATAATTAAAGAATAGTAAATATATAATATTATTGCAAACGTTATCATTTTAATAGTAACGTCATTGCTTTTCTCATTTATGTAACACATAACTGATTTATGTATCTTGATATAGATAAAAGAAGCAAACCAAAAATAGTATTATTCAGAAATATAGTACGAATTACGGATTGAAGTGCAGCATATAATTTAATATATAAACATTATTAAAATTATTTATTATATTAATAAACGCAAATCTGTTATTCAGCGATCCATAAAGCTGTAGTCACGACTCTCACTTGACCGTTTCTCATATGTAAGGTATAGTGATAAGAAACATGTTTTTCCACGAAAAATGTACCGCGCCCCGGAGTATGCTTTTCGTAGACAACTTAAACCGAAACTAAACATTACCCACGCAGGAAACAAAACGATCCTTTGCTATTGTCTTGAATAAACTAATCTTGTTATATTTTAGCCGGTTAAATTACGTTCGTTTGTAACTTAACAGCCTAAGATACAGTAGTAAAAGTAAGAAAAATCACTCTGTCAAAAATATGAGACAATTTTTGTGTTCATTCGAGAGACAATGTTTCGGTGGCTAGTGTTTTCATACGAGTTACATAAAATTTTTTAATATTCGTTTTATATATATATTACACTATAAACAGAATAATATGTATGATATGATAATTTGTATGTTATAATTTTAAATTTGCATATATAAAACTTTTTTTTAAAAAGCCTAATCATAATCTACTGTCCATTTTTATCTTTATCAAATCCTTTGACGTGAAACTAAAGTACGTAATATATTAATAAACAAAAATTCCATATAAATAATACATATTTATACATGTATATTTCGCACAGTTGTTTAATGATTATTATACCAAGAAGCCGACAGAATCGTATAAGTATCCTGGACCCTGTCTAAGGAACGTCTGATAAAATCTGGATCTTGATACTGAACGCGGTCTCTCCCTAATCTGATTGACAGGCGACGTTACTCTTCAGTAGCGACGTGATGAGACACGGCACTCTCTCATCTATATAACTTAAAAAGTCGACACATATTTTATACTTTATTACATATTACTACTTTTTACCTTCAAATATACTACATCTTGTACTTCTAAATCAAGTAAGCATGGTGTAAGCAGACCAGTAACTGTCAGGTAAACATTTCATCTAGAAATAGAAATAAAGATTGATTCACACACAAACTGTGAATCATACGAACACATAAAAATTAAAGGTTATTTTGTAAACAAAAACTGACCCACATATTACCTGTATTAATATGAGATCATCTCATCTTAATTCTTACGTGTGGGCTTTAATTTCAGAGAAGCATTTCTAAAGTATTCATAACCGGAATTCGTCTGCGGGCTCCCGCGGGTTACCTTGCCACGGATTTATTAATTAAAAACCATATAAGCTCATTAGTTCCATCGTCAAATGCTTTAAAAATATTTGTTGAAGCTCGGGAGCTGTTTAACAAATTGTTTCATTAATAAACAATTCGGAACTTGCGACGATAGCATCTGATGCTCGGTATAAATTAATTATAATGACATTAATTACATACATAAGGAGCTCCCAATTAGTGGCAATATTTTTAGAAAAACGTGTAAATTATTGACCCGGCCAACGGCCGACATTAATATATTATGATTGTATTCAAATTAATGTCGATTTATTAAAAGAAAATAAAACGCAGAATGTTTAACTAATTATAAGATTCTCGGGGAAACTTTAGAACAAATATAAAATGTGTGATATTTACCAATAGCATGCTATTAACATGTCTATTACTGTTTTATAACGCTATAAATTAGCTGCGACTAAATATGCTTGTTTTTGCACTATTATAGAGAAAAACGTTTTGAAATTTTATAGATTTTTTTTTTGGTATTAATATTATTTGAGAAGAACTCACAGCTAATACAGAAAACATTCGTTCCATATTTTAAAACAAATATAAGAGCTATTTACAAGTTCTCAACAGTAGTTAATAGTCTAAGATTATAAGCCTAAATGAACTTACTCGTTCAAAGTGGCGCTGGTTAAGATGGTATACACAGCCTAATATTGCGCCCGTCGGCTTAAAGCATAAGAAGTTGTCTCGCACTGGACACGGGGGATTCTCCGAATACTTGCATAGCTTCAAGTATAAGTAGAGTCCCTCATGCCTATATCACCCAGCGGTAGACCAGAGCGTCGTGCACATCATCACTTCCTGCCCCTTATTTGGGAGAGAGAGGGCAAACGCGGAGATCAGTCTGCAGAGCAGGATTAGTGTTAGTAACATCACATCTCTGATGAGCGATGACAAGAGTTGCGCATCTTTATTGACTTTGCGTGAGGAATAATAGAAAAGGTCATAAAAATTGATAAAACAATAAACGAATAAAAATTTGAATTTGAAGTGCAATGTAGTTATAGTTAAAAATTTTAATAATGTATAAAATGTAAGAGTGAGAAAATTGGGAAAATATAAAGAAATAGAGATATCATATACAAATGTAATAAAACTATACAATGTAAGATATATATATGTAAAGGAAACAAATAATGTAAAACGAATAAGAATATATATAGATATTTTAAAAATGCGGCGGTTCTTGGCGTGAGAGGCGATGCCTGAGAGGAAAGGGAATGAAATGAACAAATGAAAGGATAGAAGTTAGGAAAGAGAAATAAAAGAAAGAATGTATATGATTAAATAAATAAAGAAAATTATAACCCTTACCCACTCCGAAGCGGAACAAATTGAAAAAAAAAATATATGTCTCGTTACCCCAGTAATTTCACTGGCATACAACTTCCTTCAAACTAGAACATAGCAAAACTCTGTACGTTGCATAGTTCAGAGAATTACATCTATTATTTTATGTATAAAATAATTTTACTAATAGCAACACTACATAATCTTCTTTTTTAACAGCTCTCGGGACAACATTTTACCACCACATTTCAAGTTGGACTCGGCTTTGACGTGCCGATTGGTGGGTGGACTGACCAGGGAACAGAGAGCCGTTTGCAACGAGGAACCCGACGCGGCTGCAATTGCATTCGAGGGTCTGCAAATGGCGGTGAAGGAATGTCAACACCAATTCCGTTGGCATCGATGGAACTGTTCAAGTTTGATAACCAAAAGTGCAAATCCTCACTCCAGCGCTATAATGAAAAGAGGTAAGTGTCCATATTAAAAAAAAACATGTAAAAAGTCATGCTTTATGTATATTTGTTTCTTTGACTGATTTAATTGCGATGTATATTATAGGACATTTAGTAATATTAAGAGATAAGATAATGTATTTATATAATAGTATTTATGATACACATTTATAACTTAAATACATTTTAAGTTCTTTTGCAGCTCCTGCTACTGCTATCATGTGCGTTAATATCGCAATTACGTACTTCGGAATAAAACCTTCAAAATGCCAATAAAAATGTATGTTTATTTATAAAGCTTTGTGGCTAATGGAGGGAACGCAATAACTCCTTGAGCTTCGTTCGGAGCGTCGGTACCACGTAGGTGGTAGCAATCAATTCCGTCATAATGCCAAAACCGGTTGCACTGAAGTTGTTTCAAATGAAAATTTTATTGAAATAAGCGCAACTAAACATTCGAACCAATCGCGATCGGCCATTACAATCCGAATTTATTACGACGAAAAATTATCCACGCGCATTAAGCGCGACCGCGGAGAGTCCTCTCGCATTATGTTCAGTATTTACCGATCGCCGTCCGTCTTTATGTCTATATCCCCGGGTGTGAAAGGTTTTGTCGACTTTACTTGTTTCTTTTTTTTTTCCACAATCATCGCACACGTTGACGTGGAAATTTACGAGCATGGAGGATGGGAGACAACAAATAATAAGGCGGCCCTTGGTGGCCAGGTGTGCCTCCGCTCCCGCGCCCCGCGATTTCACGCTACGTGTGGGTCCGGCCGGCCGCTCCCCTCCCGGCCGCCCTCCTCCAATTAATATCTTAACTGTCTTCAAAACGGAAACCATCACATTTCCACTCCGTCAACACCTGGGATACTAACGTATATAATAATCTTATATACTATTACGTTAATGAAACTTTTACTTCTGTTAAGATTAAACTTTGCTGTGCTATGTAATGTGTCTATTAAAGAATTCACATTATTCAAAACTGAATGTCCTATTAGTATTGATAACGCGCCGTGACGACACCTTCCGGCCCATCAACAACACGATTCCGTTGAAATTGAAAAATTGTGAAAAAATAGCGTAACTAAACACTTAAACATCTTTCTTAACTTGCCCATTGTCGGGGGCCCGAATTGAAACGCCAGAGTGAGAGAATGAATAGAAAAAAGCCGAAGAACAAATCGAGAGGCTTTTAAATAGGATAATAGCGATCGATGATTGACGAAGAAAGATAATAATCATTTGGGACCTTTTTTTGCTGGTCATGTGGATACGTCGATGAAAGAATGCTGTGGACGGATAACGTCCTGGATAAATCACGGGATTTGTTCCGCTTCCCGGAGATCCTCCACACGTTGTTAGCACTCTTGTTGCGCGTGATGCTGCCACAATGCAGCACTGTCAACTGTTTAATGACTTTTGTGCAGCTAATGAGGCCATTGTTGGTGGAATGTTTTCGCCTCGGGCGTTAATAGCCGGCGATGGTTCCGAGATTAGCCCGAGATCAGACGGTGCGAGGGAATCTACGGCGTCACGTGAGAGAATGGCGCTCGTCAGGGCAGCCAGGGTGGCGAGCATGCGCTGATACCAATCTGGCTCGGCCGCGCACGTGACGTGAATTCACCGTGCGATCGCGTCATAAAAAAGTGACGTTTATTGGCATTTTATGTCAACGACGTGTCCGCAGGTGACGGAGCTGCGACAGCAAGCTTTGCTTGTAATACTGCAAAAAAAATATGGTTATCTCACCGTGGGAACTTCCCTGCAATGGGTCACTATTATTGAATAGCAAAAAAATATATATTAATTTATTCGTTAAGACTAAAGTGAAATACTTAAAAATTTTTTCAGTCGCCTTTTCAATAGACCCTTAATATGTTAAAATAACAACTGCCAAAAGGACTTAGGAAAATAAGAGGACGTGTCAAAATGTCTCCGCTGCCGAGATGTGGCCCGACCTTCTAATGGCGGAGATAACATCATCCTCGGTGCGTTACCGGATCGTGCTGCTTCAGATGCCTCGCAACTGTGAGAAAAAACACACAAAAGGCCCCATAAAAATATGAATTTGTCCAAGTTCCCACTTTTGGACGTGACATTGAGTGCCTTTTTTCTCTCGCCTCTTTGTTCCCTATCGGATTATGAAAGCTGACATTCAAGGGTTAATTAAGTCAAGAAGCGTGTTAGTGAGCTTGCGAATTTTTCGGAAACAATTTTTGGGAGTTTATCAACGAATAGAAAAGACTTTTTATTTAAAACAAATATTAATTATTATCATTTTATATTCATATCAGTCATCCTAAATAGTACCACATTGTTATGAACAGGTATATCACTTACCATCACATAAACATTCGCTCATCTCATTGTTCTTTGGATTTCAAACTGTGATGTGATAGGCAATTGAATAGATATTGACCTATTCATTACGTGAATGGGAAATTCATGGGATCTACAAGTGTTTGTACTTTTTATAAATTCAACCTTAATGATGTGGGCTCAGTGAACAAATTGTGTAATAACTAATCTTGCTAAAGTTTCAAACTTCTAAAATTGGAGCAAATACCACAAGCTATTATTTCACAGTAGAAATAACCACCACAATGGAATTCTGGTAGATGGTATGCATCAAGTGAGAGTTATCACCTGTAAATTTCATGTTATAAGAATTAACTAAGGTCCCAAATTGTGGGCGACTTTGTGTTTGACACGGGCGAGGTCGCGACCGGGCTATCGTCCGGTTTCGGTGATTAGCGATTCGCCACAGCCGGCCCGTGAATCCAGTCGAGCCTTAATTGATACAAAACCCTTACCATCCGCTGCTGGATTTATAATTCATTAACATATTTGTGATATAATTTTTAAATAAAATGAACAGCTAATATACATATACTTATTAATTTTGATCTAATTCTAATGATATTAAATCTCTATGTACAATACAAAACTCGCTTGCCTTTATACACCTTCCTACCATCGAGTCTCTACGTGAGCAAAGCCTTCAATTCTGCCCGTGAGTGTCACGGTTTGTGGATAAAGCTAAAAGGTGCACTTGCAGGTTGCTCACAGGCCCACCCAGGATGGTCATATTTCCCAACTACTCAGTCCATGGTCCACCAATAGGCATGAACCAGTTTTAGATCGATCTGGATTTAGAGACAAGGAATATTGCATTGACTACTACATTCCCTGCAACAAAACACAAGCTACCACGAAGCTAACGGAATTCCTGCTCATGCTAATGAGACGTGCCAGGTCCCGTCCAGTGCTTACTGATTTAAGACTGGTTAGTTCTCTACTCTCTAGTCCAGTTGGAAGATTTCTATCTCGCACACATTTTCATTATTCACTGTCATGATCACTTAACTCTCGCTAAGATAGCTTCAAATACTTTTTCCCTATTTTTAAATTTTTAATTTTTAAGGTAAGTTACCATTTACCAACGAGACGAACAAAAAAACGGTCTTAATTACAATACATCTTTAATACAAACAGATGTTAATGCGACGTTAAACAAGCCCCCTTTAGCTAATAACAGAGCTGTTTACGAAGAATCTCAGCGGTAAGCAAAAAGCTGACGTGAGCTCATTCATTTTGGCACCACATTTAGCGTCTATCAACTCGAAAGCGAGGTATGTAAAGAAAAAGCAGCACAGTATCACAAAGCACACGATCGTAAATCACCAGGCGATGTACAAGAGCGAATGCGCAACGTTGTAACGACACGGAAAAAGTCGACCACCGCTGACCATTGTTCGGAAAAACCTATCAGTATGCGCATTCGATTACATATATACCGCTGGCATACAGTTTTAAATGAAGAAACGGAGATAAAATAAAACGCTTAAAATGATAATTGAAATTTGTATTTTCTTAGTGGTGGCTGCTAATTCATTATCTTTTTTTTGCCAGCCGGCGCCGCGTTGCTGTATATGGGTAAGAATGTAAATTAACAGATTTAATACATGTCAAAGTAGCGAAAGGACGTTGTAGAATTGTGTACTGTGATGAGAATCCAAAAATTTCACATCTTACTTATGACCGGGTAATCATTAATCTAAAAATGATCAATATAGTCTTCTCAATACATTTCTTACAAGAGCGATATCTTTTCCACAACGATAGCTAAGCTAGATAGGTGGATGTCGTGGCTCTTCCAAAGAATTTTTACATATACTTTTTACTACCAATGGCTCCTAGGTCTCTCTTGCCAGAGACCGTCTAGGTAAGTACCATCGCAGCTCATATATTATTATTAGTATTGCGCAAACACTACTGTATTCCGGTTTGAAGGACGTTGAAAACCTTAAAATTACTGGGGTAACGATACTTAACACCTTATGCCTTATGTCTTCTGCTGGACATAAACCTCCCCTATTGATAAGGGGAACGCAATGTGTTGTTGCTTAAAGTATCTTTACCGGTACTATTTTGATATGAGCAAGCACATTACTATATTACTACCTATCAGGTTAAACCCTTGCTCGTCTCCGTCACCCCATCGAATAAAAAGATCTAAACTGAATCACATGCTCAGTAAAAATCGGTATCTACTAAACCTTTCCGTAACTACCTATACTACTAATGTACGATCCAGATAAGATATTATGTTTGATTATACCAACCAAAATTCAAACTGAATATATCTATTACTGCTTTATACAACTCTTTAATTATTTATCATTCACCATACTGAAAATTATACGAAAGTAAAATTTGAATTGCATAAAACGACTGTTGTTAATCGAGGTAGTTTTTACTTGAGGAGTCGTAGCAAAATTGATGACGCTTAATGCATTATTGAAGCGATCGTAAATAAAAAGCGACGTTATAAGTGTAAGGGAAGAATTTAAAATCTGTCATGCGTTCAAAATCCGGGGCATTTCTTCGAAAGAAATCGGAGAGGAGAATCAATTCAGAAGAATTCATTTAAATTAATTAAAGTATTGGAAACGGTTTCGCAACTATTCAATAATTATTAAACATGGTAAACAATCTACTTACTTCTATTATCTGTAATTATATATTAAATATGATGTAAGGGGTCCCACACAACACGTCATAGGACCCAAACCTGCCTCACATGCTCGTGGTGCACCCTGCTAATCAACAGACACGGCTCTGGCTCCCCACCAACCCGCATGGGACCAGCGTGCTGACAGACAGCTCAATTCCCCATTACTAGGGGAGGGTAATGTCCAGCAGAGGACCTCTATCGTCTGATGAAGAAGAAGGAGATATATTAGATTGGATAGATTGGATTGGCTAGACTTAAGTGGCAATGGACAAGGCACATTGCTCAAGGGACTTACGGCCGATTAGGCCGTAAGGATCCAAGATTGGTCGCCGTGTACCCTTAAATATAGCGCTGGAAGGTCCTCCACAAAATGAACCGACGATTTGATGAGGATCACGGGAAATCGCTGGATGCAGACAATTTGGAGTGCAGATCCTTGCGGAAAGTTTATGTCCAGTAGAAGGCGTTTATCGACTGATAATTGTAGTATTAGTTGGTAGTTTTTTGTTTAGTAATAACTTTCTTTCAATACGATTTTATTTTCTAATTGATAGGAGGATAAAACTTAAATACTTTCATTACCAATAATATTGTTACAGTATTTCAGTGAAGAACAAAAAGCAGTGATTGCTTAGTGAAGTATTGTCGTTTCTACTTAAAAAATTTACCTGGTGATAAAAGATAACGTGGAGCTGGTTAAGATGGTACACACAGCATCACATTGTGCTTGTCGCTTTGAGACATAAAGTGGTAAATCTCGTTATCCTAGTAATTTCACTACCTATAACGCCTTTCATATCAGAACACAGTAACGTTTGCACAATAACATCAAGCGGCAGAAATATGAATTGCGGTGGTTTCTTCCTAGATGGTCTCCAGCAACAGAGGCCTAGTACCAGGTTACTGACTGATCTGAAAGACCTGTCTTTAAAAAGGCATATGATCAGCAGTGAATGTCTTATGATTGATAATTACATTTTAAACGAATTAAATATATGTATTATAATACAATAGTTTAAATAACATAAGCAAACAAACCATTAGATCGGCCGTATAAATACCGCAGTAACAGTAAAGCAACTCGCTGATCCTGTCACCGGTAACACGGAATCATCGAAATCGATCAACTGACCGCGCTATAAATCGAAACGAATCGATTCTATCGCGTCTCCTCGATTCGACGACATATAAATTTGTCACACGGAAAAACCGCATTCGAGCTAACTTTATAAATAAACAATGCGTTCGCTTCACCTATATGGTATTGTACACCATAATATTTGTCAGGGCACAGTATACGATATCGAAACTGTGTGTATTATACACATCGATAAAATTTCAAAAAAAAACATTAAAAATCATGTTTTTTTTTGTCAATTTTGCATTGACTATGATTTAGTCAAGTGTTTGTGGATATCCAAATTTCGTTGTGGTCGCGCCCTTGCCAAACAGTATGACCGACCAAAACAAAACTTGGCCTTAATATTGAGTTGAGTACGGAGATGGTTCTTAGCTATATCCGGTTCCGGTCGGCTAAGCGGAAATGGTTGCGAAAGTCGTTAAATACCATAACCTCGCATTTTTTTGACATTATTCTTATATAAATATGTTCCTCGTATAATACTTACTATTTATATGTGCTTCTGGTATAACCGGGTAACGGGAAGTGGGACCATAAGTCACTAAGTATCTTAATAGCGCATATTTTTGATACCTTCATTGAAGTAAAAGTGTTCGTCGTCAAACAAAAATTATGTACTTCCTATTCTAGTCGACCAACCGGAAGTTGGCTAAAATTTTTATACCGATAAAGATTAGATACAGATATATTGCAAAATTGTCAGTGAGGGAAACGGTGTTTCTAATACTAGCTTTAATTTTTTTTTTCTGATGGCAATGTGGGGCTATTTAAGTGGTATACATCACATTGCGCTCGCTTTTTGCTATCGCCTTCAGACATACGATATCAAGTCTCGTTACCCTAAAACAGTAATATTTTCATACTACTGTATGCAGCTGTAACAGGAGCTACTGTGATACCATAATATGTATATATTGTATATAGATAACATTCCTGCATATCAATATTCATGATAGCTGACGAGTGCACAAAGAGAATTATGTCATACTAAACATATCCAATGGAGCCTTACTGCTAGGTATAGATTTTAGGTGGAAGCTCATTCCAAAATGTAAAAGAACAAGGATTGAAGAAACTAAAGAAATTTAGATGGAATATAGAACTTATAAATATGTTTCATTTCAACGTAAGAAATTCTCTTTAGGTGAAAACCTTAACATGGTTAAAAAAACAGTCGGTCATTAATAATAAAAACTAACATCCTGAGATATCCTAATAAATCTGATTATGACAGTTCAAATCACAATCAAAGTGATAATATAAATGAATTATAAATATATATTGATAAATGATCTTATGGACTAAATATAATAACAAACATATTCACAAATAATCCTCTTCATTTCACGCTTTAAAAACTTAGTTCCATAATTTTCAAAAAAAATTAACTCATTTAAAAATGTATACCAACGATGATAATTTTCATAAAGTCTAACAAGATGTTTGAAGTATAACAAAATGTACAGTTTTGATCATCTTTGCTTTAAGTTGCGATAATTAAATGTATTATAATAATTTAAAGTTTTTAATACAATTTAAAAATAACTTAATTCTTGTTTTTATCAAATTTATTATATTAAGCTACCTTTAAAAAGGTTAAAGTTTTAATTCATCTCGAACAGCGATCGTACACCGAGATAACGGTTGATTTATAATGATTATGATTTTATTATAGATGAATCATACCATTTCATGTATTCAACAGTTTTTGCTCGTCGCGGTTTCAAGATCTAGTGCCGTAAGAGTATTCATCTGATTACTAAATTAATTTTTTTGTGTCCATTAATCACATTTCATGACGCATTTTCTTTCAAAGAAGCGTAATTGTTCGACGGATTCCGGAACTGACACATTCAATAGCGGAAATTAAAGTATTTCTTTTTATATATGACTCAAGCTGAATTCATAAAACCTAACAAAGGGAATAAAATACTACAAGTCATAAGTTTATTTGCATTAATGATAACTTCATTAAACAATGATTGAACAATAGAAAAGTAACTATAAGTAGAACTTTGCTCGGACATGTTTGTATACCTGCCATACATATTACTAGAGATCATATAAATGTCGACATATCTTTCTTTATTAGTATAAGTGATAAGACACTAATTTAAATTGCAATCAACAATTACACGCTTATATATGCACAAGAGAGATTATTCAGCCAATATCATCTAAGTCCACGTAAGATATAGTCGGCACGGCCGACATGTTCAATTTATCTGCCGTGGTCCCTTCTGAGGATGTGGGTAAAGAATAAAAATGCTATTACCCCCAATGAACCGTATCTCCGTGCTCAATTAGGTTCGATTTACACGAGAAGCCATTGCTAATCCTTAAAGATAAGGTGCTGCAACCAACTCAAATTAATCGCTTCGTGTCCAATGAATTTATTACTAAAACGATAAATTCACTGTTAAACCAATTTAAAAAGGATTGCGTCGCGTATTTATCACAATAATTTTATAAAAAATATCTTAGACGAAGAAAAAAATTAAAAAAAAAATAACGTACTTGCTTTTACCTTATACAAAGTCACAGAGGTTATTGATGGTAATTTATTTCAAAATCGTCTTAGTTTCAGCTTCCTTTAAACATACTTTATAATTCTAGTTTTCAAAATGGTATATTCATACCAGCATCCTTACCATTATCTCGTTGTTATGGACATGCGTATAATCTCGACTCTTTGCTTGAAAAAAAAGAGATATGCAGTTACTTCTGGTGCTAGTATGCTAGTTCAATACATCTAGTAGATATACATGGCATCACATTGTACTCATCACCTTGATACACGAGATTGTTAGTCTGATAACATCATTCATTGAAGACGTAAAAGATTAAATGGTAGCTTTTTAGATCTTTTACTATAAATCAGACTTTAAATTAGTATTTAATTTCTCCATTAACCCTCAAATTACTTTGGGAAAAAATGTACATCAAAAGCAGAATCTGTAAATAACAGACGCATCTTAAATACATAACACGTTCTTAAGCCAATAATTAACCTAATAAACATCAGGTAATTAAAGCTGTTCTCGATACTATAGGACCAGGATACGCAAATCGACGGACAGGTTATTCGAATTGTGCAGTAGCTTAATTGCCTATTAGAGAGCTACAGCTTTTACCTGTTGCAATGCTTCAGAATGTTCCATTCAGGTTAACACACTTAAATAGCAAGAATAGCTCATTATTAACCTAAACAGATTTAATAGCAAACACAATTAACTTAGACCCCTCGCCTCTTGTCCTAACTCAAATGCAAATAGCCGCACTGTATAAGGCAATAAGATTACATTGTGTGAGGGCCAGGAGCTTATCTCCACATCTCTAATGGTTTCAGCGGTTAATTTATAGCAATAAAATAGATAAATTGCTATCAAAAACGTTCCGCGTTCCTTTTTAAACGTATCAATAGAATTTCTAGTACTTTAGTTTGCCCTTGACTGACATAGATCAATACAGAAGAAGCTTGGAAATAACCTATGGAACTTTTATTTCTGTTACGAAAACGTTACACAGATAATTATCAGTAAATGCATTTAAATTTATTTTCAAAACATGATTGAAATTTATCTATTAGATTAACATCACCCCTCCTGCTCATTCAATATTATCCTTCAAACTTGGGGGTAATGGTAAAATTTGCTACACTTGGTATTTGTTTTGTCGCAAGCACTCTTTTAGACGATTTTAAAGATCACTGTAAGACAGTTGACTTTTTATGAAGTTCTCACCTCTTAGATGACTTTTAAGACATTTCAACAGTTTAATGGCGATAGAGCTATTATAATCAATCTCTCAAATAGACAAAATTAAAAGAAAGATCAGTAATGCGACTTGACTGATGATGTATTGATGAAAGTGCAAATTGATTACATATGAAGTTTGACTCAGTGTTAATTTTATGTAATAAAACTTTTAAAATATCGCAACAATACGGCATAGCGGAATGAAAACGCATTCAAATTCTTAAGTCTTCAGCCAAAAGCTCACAATTTTACTCTGACAGTTAAAAGTAATAGAGCTCTTAAATCGAATTTAACTCGACTAAAGTCTACTCGAATGTTTCTTTAATCATTTATTGACCATTAAATTTTCAACATACTACGCAACGGTACTTTCAGCATTTTACGAGTGCGAAAGGCTTTATTAGTGTTCATACATCCAGATGTGTTACTATTTTTTTGCAATCCTTATGTTATGTGCAGATGCCGAACATCATCGCTGGTAGTTTTCTTTAAGAAATTTTAAATACGGGAATTCAATTTTTTGTAAACAGTAACTTAATGTGTGATTACTTTTTTAATCATGATGCGAATAAAGACATGATATTTATCCGACAGTGAGTGAACGCCTACACCGACATAAGAAATGGTTACATTTTTCAAAGATCTGTCAGCAGAAAAAATTTATTCATTGATCAGCCGGTAAAAGATATACTACTGGATATAGGCGTCCCTCAAAGATCTCTGCTATCTCCTCTATACTGTGTTTACTGGTATGCTGCCATCACTCTAGGACAGTCTTTCTCAAAGTGGGCGTTAACGCCCCCTTGGGGCATTTGAAACCTAGGGGGAACGTTAAGAGGCCCAGAAAAAATGGGGGGCGTTGATGTGGGTTACGGAGGCGATGTATAAATTTGTAATTTCATTACCTTTATATAGTATTTTAAATTTCACTAACCCATCGTCATTACCCCTGCTAGTAAGCTGTACCTACCCATTACTACTTAAGTCTAACAATCTTTTGGGATATATCAGAAACCAAAGTTCTTTTGCGGATCTTCTCAATTCTGATACCGTCGCTTAGAGAAACTACGAGTATAGTTCTTTAAGCTTTTACAAGGTTCGTTGTAAATGGTTACATCAGTTCCAGTCATCAAACACGAATTACATTTATTTTTATTAAGTTTTCTTTTATAATCTTGTTTTAATTTCTGCAGGTATTAGAGAGGCGGCGTTTCTTTACGCGTTGACAGCTGCGGGTGTGGCGCAGGCGGTCGCCCGCGCCTGTGCCCAGGGTCGCTTGCTGTCCTGCGGCTGCGACCCGCTGGGCTACCGCGCCTCCCACGACACCAGGGGCCGCGCGAGGGCCAACAAGTGGGAGTGGAGCGGGTGCTCACACAACCTCGCGTACGGGATAGAATTCTCGAAGAAATTCCTCGACGTCAGAGAGCAAGTAGACGACCTGCAGTCTAAAATCAACGTGCACAATAATAACGCCGGGAGATTTGTAAGTAAAAAAATAATTGTTGGCAATTTTAAATTGTTAAACATTTTAAGTTATATTTTGATAACAGTCCATTAAATCAGATAAACTTTATTATTAAACAATATATTGATACTTAGTTCCATTTTTAGATAACGGATAAAGCTCTAGTTCAGCCGAAAATAGGTAGTAAAATAAGTTCCGGTTTATAAAGGCCTATAAATTCTAATAATGAAAACAAACGCACAAACTTTAAGTGTTAAGCGCTACATAAGGTTCTTTACTCTATCTCTGTTATCTCACTCACAGTAACTAGAGTCACTCCTGTCATATGATCAACGCCCTTTTCATCTTGACGGCTGTCATAAAATATCATAACAAAATGAGTTTCGGTACTTTGAATAATATAAAATAATTCAATATTATTTGTTCAGATCAATCATATAAACGTCATCTAATTTAATTTCTTTTACCATAACTATAAAGTAGTGTAAAGTATCAAGAAATTGTTGGAAGGAATTGCCGATCAAATCCTTTAAAAAATCTTCTTATGTAATTTCAATGATAATAAGAAAAAAAAACCAATTAAACCACTTACGAATGTTAAACAAACGAATTATAAGGGCTTTGTATATTCAGTATCCCTTTGATCTGCGACACAAAAATAAGGGGGACCCTATTAAAAGACACCACTGAGACCTGGATGACTCTTCAATTGACTTTATTAAGAGTGAGCGTGCATAATTTTAGCTTCATAACTTTATAGGATTAAGTTGAAGTAAAAGAGCTTGAATCAATGTTGCTATAGAGAATTATTTTTCTCATAAAAATTATAAAAAAATCCTTCAATATGACAGCTGGTACACAAAAATGTTATTATTTGAAAAAGCCGTATTACGACCCAAACCCTGCAAGGTGCCCCTTGGAATTGAACCCTAATTTATAAGAAAACCGGTAAACCACTACGCCACAGAGACAGCCAAAAACTTTTGCATTTCCATATTATTCGTAGAGAAAATTTTACATTATTTTAGAAAAAATCACATAAACAATGTTTCAATGAAGACCTTTTTTGCGTTGAATTTTAAAACAAAACTTTTCAGTTTATGAGAAAGTAATCTTTTATAATAAATTTTCTGTTAATTTAATATAAAAATGTACCCAAAAACATTTCAGTTACATTTAAAATTTATTACAGTAACCAATTTAATCATAGCAATAAAAATGAAGTTAACCGAAAAACATAATTTTAAAAATATCAAACCGTAAAATTTTATAACTTTAAACAGCGTTGATAGTCGGTTAAAAAATAATCACAAAAACATTTCAATGGCTTAATCAGACGTACCAAATTACAGGGGGAAACGGGTCCGTTGTTTTCCTTGACCATAAAACAATGTGACACGTAGTATACCTCTATTTTGACGTAACGACCATTATTACTGCTCATATTTTGACCGTCCATCTTAAACTGAAACCTCTAACAGCATTAGGCAGTGTTCTATGTTAGATAGAAATGGATCAAGCTACTCAAGCTATTTTGGATGTGAAATTATGTAGGTGCCCAAATGGTCCACAGAGGCGTCAGACGTGGAATGCAACACTTATTTAGTTCGAATTGAACAGCGGTTTGTGGGCGGGGCCCTTTGTAATCACCAATCTGGGTGGTCCGTTTGTCCCTTACCACTATACATGCCTATAAAACATAACTACATAACATTCACTGGATCGTTTCAAGTTAAAAATACGTTAACTTGGCTCAGCATTTTATGTAACATCATTCAAAGTGAGCCCGCTCTTTCACTAAATTGCGCAAAAATATCACAAACGATTTGCGGTCAATTGACACATTCCGATTGTAACTGGGTCTTGGCTTCTATTCAATTCAGCAGATGAATCCTTTAGCCAAATTTTCAGCATAAAAGAAATTTTTACTATGAATAAAATATTTCTGTATTCATTTACACTTGCCATTATTTTCTTTGAAACGCTGGATTACTATTGTATAAATTTTAACGCCGTCGACTATTTGAATCTATAGTTTTGAATAGCAAACAAACAATTAATGTACAGGCCCAATAAATCTTATTTATAACGGCGGACTAAAACATCTGTAACTGCAACACAAAGAGATCATTACGCATTTGAAATGAGTACTCGATGTACGGCTTTCCGAGACGATGCTCCCGTCATATAAATATGTCAGAAGCACTGATTTGTTTACGTTCAATATGTACCAGCCACACTGGCACGGACAAACCGACCGACAGCTAAGCCAAAATACCGGACCTACCGTACCGGATTACTTCTAATAATTTAATAGGCCTCTTCCGTCTAATAATAAACATGTCAGGCTGAAGTTAAATACGATAAAACATACTTATTTCTGCTGCTAACGTAATACTTACTAATGACACTCAACCTTAGTAACTTAAGCATAGAATGTGTAACAGTGACTCGACGGCAAAGAGAATTTCTGTTTAGAATATTATATTAGTATCCGTTACCAAATCTGACATTAAAACGGCATACCATGTCCCGTGCTTACTTATTAGTGGGATTTACGGTTAATACAATTTTATTTAGGTCCTTAATTTTTTTTTTAATACAAACACGACGTGCAGCTACAAATTATTTAATTTGTAATGCGTTTGTATTTGTTAATTATATAGTGGTGGACGACCGTCTAATTTACAATGTAACTAACGTCTAGTAAAGTTTATGGCGGTATAATTTAACTGTTTCCACACTTGGTTATTTAAAACGTTTTGTTAATTAAAGACTTTTAATTTGTCTTGCCTTGTTTAATAACTATGAATATCTATAGTTTAATAGCTTCATGGCATATATTTTTTTGGATTATAGAAAATTTTAATACAAATGGTAAACGTTCACTTAAGAAAGACTCACTTGCATTACTTTTAACTTTCATGATTATAACATAATCTATTGGAAGAGTTACTTTTTAATTATTTTACTAGGCGACGTGATGAGTAGGATGTTCACCTGATGGTAAGTGATACGCTAGCCCATAACAACGTAGCGTTGCTTAACATATACACAGTACCACATTGTGCTCACAGCCTCGAAATAAGAAGTTAAGTCTCGTTACCCACGTAATTTCACTAGCTTACACCACCCTTCAAACAGGCACACAGTAATATTTGCACAATACTGTTTTTTAGCTGTAACAGGAGCTACAGTGGTACCTGGACGGTCTCCGACAATAGAGACCTGCCACCAGCCAAATGAAGTTTTCTATAGAAAAGTAGTGAACAGTTCTGTTCTTTCTTTTTGATCAAAATAGTTGAGTTATCTTCTTTATCAGCCGACCGACGTTCACTGCTGGATTTGGGCCGTCTCTCACTACGCTGGCCCAATGCACCACGAGGAGATGAGATCGGCTTGAGTCCCGTGATGTGTTGTGTGGGACCTCTTATACCCCTGAATTATCTATTTATATTCATACAACATTAAAACAAGCTTACAGTATTATTAAATTACAAAAGAACTTACAGCTGAATCATCTAATACGTAATGATAATCGATAATAATAAATTTAAATGCACCTAATTAATCACTAAAGAGGCTTTATGCGGTAGCTATCGTGAAATACGCGAAATAACTATTTAATTATAGCATAACTCACTATTAACTAATAGTTTAATTTGACATTTAACGACTTAAAGCCCGCGGTCCCAATAAAAATTAACAGCTAATGTTCAAACGACAATGTTGCTTTTACGAGGCTATTTGTTGTCCACTAGGTTATCTGTGAAATACGATATAATGATGGAAATATTAAAGCTTGGTCACGGACTAA
This sequence comes from Pachliopta kotzebuea, assembly GCA_018246255.1. Taxonomy (NCBI): domain Eukaryota; kingdom Metazoa; phylum Arthropoda; class Insecta; order Lepidoptera; family Papilionidae; genus Pachliopta; species Pachliopta kotzebuea. Next base: position 1,193 of record DWLS01000248.1, on the reverse strand, counting down.
CCCAGGTTCGATTCCTGGGCCATGTTTGGTGTTTGGTCCATTGCAGTTTTTTTGGCACCGGCCGTGATACCATCGTCATGTTGCAAATGCTTTGCTGTAACTGTATTGATATATTCCTAATGTCAACATATGAGAAGTAGAGTATATTGAATGAACACGCTTCAATACGTAAAATCAAGTGTTTGCCTATTTAATATATAGACGAGACAGCGAAGAGTTCTACAACTTCACCTATATTTAAATGTTCTTAAATAAGTGTCTTAATTTTTTTTAGGAATAACCTATATGTTATAATAAGATATATCATCATATATGTAATTTTTAGGTTAACGTTATTTAAAACCGTAAATTTGTAAATTATATTCTTTAATAATTTCAAGTACAACTATTTTTGTCAGTAATTAAAGTATCTTATACTTTCACAAATTAAGTTACGCAAACTCAAACGAATTGCTAAGAAACTAAAAAATAATATAAACTTAATAAATTCGCTGTTATCATACATATATAGCATATGTCAGCCATTACATTGGCATAGCGAAATCCTTTTCTGCACGGACGCACGCCGAGAAAGCGAGGTATTAATAGTATGTAACCTTTAGATTACTTTGAAACTATGACAAAAAAAAAACAAGAAAAAGATTTTTCTTACACTTAACACAAACAGAACGATATTGTTTTATAAATTATAGGTTGGTAATAATCATTAGATTCATACATAATCTTAATACTATTTCTTCATCTAGTAACTTTATAGTGTTAAGTAGAAGAATAAGTTTATTTTAATGACCTTTGTAATACGTTACTTGTAAGAAAAAATTACATATATGTATTAACGGATGTAATATATTTATGAATTGTATATTTATTACTTTGTATTATAATTATATTAATTCTATTGTATTTATACACTGCAAAAAAGTTTAAATTAGATAAAACAAATAGTATTTACATTTCTTGATGAACACGAAGCTGATTAACTTTGTACAACTTAACATCCCTTTCACTATGATTTGTTGTACGGGATCTTTATTAGATGATGATTATTAATTTATCCCTGAAGGGAAAGGCAAAAGACTTCAAAGAGTCCATACAGCCAGGTCTTATTTTTGGTACTTATCTGAAAATTTTGTTAGTTTTAAAGGCCGAAGCCACGTCTTCATTGTTCTCGATTGTAAGGCCGACGCCATGTC
>DWLS01000247.1:0-35156 GCA_018246255.1 Pachliopta kotzebuea | reverse complement strand
TGGTCTTATAGATTAAACCCTTAAGTAAGTAGGTAACCCGTAAGTAGTAAGTAGTTAAAAAAAAGTACTCTCAATTTATTTTTAGTTAAATTTTATGAACTCGCAGAGCTTTTATTATTATTCGCCGGGACAACGAGATGAGCAAGGCGTTAACCTAATGGTAAGTGATACGCTTGCCTACGACGACGTGGCGCTGGTTAAGACGGTATACACACCACACGCATTGAAACACAAGATGATAAGTTTCGTTACTTAAGTAATTTTACTATCATTCAGCACCCATCAAACCTGGAAATACTAATATATGGCCATTACTATTGGCTTTTTTTTGCTTGAAAATGTTAGCGAACTCTCCCACATGATTCCATAATTTATGAATAAAAGATTAATTTATAACCGGTTCAAATTTGATATAACCTTTTTTTATTTTTCTGTCAAACGTTAAATTTATATGAGATTAATGAATGAAATTCACAAAGATTCTTAATTAAGTCAGAGACACATACACGGCGAGGTCAGTGTACACAGAACGTATGGGTCACGAATGTCACGGACGTACGTGGCCCAATGTTACCGTAGCTAAATAAATTAACATACAAAACAACGAACTATGTGAATTTCCACCCCGGAGTAACATCTTTATTTCATTAGACACAAAAAAAAAGATGAATATATCGTCTTACATCTGCCCTTGATTGTATTGTTCATATTAGCTTTAACGCAGTCTATATCATAATTAAATTCAACAAAAAGAAACTACCAACCTCAATACATAAATACTTTCTTATCTGCTGTGATAAATCTAGCACACAATCAAAATCCTTTGTTTAAAAGTAGTCTACAAACTTATAAAGTGTGATAGTTTATCTTATATTTAGCAAAGATCTAAAGTATGAAACCCTAAAAATTTTAGATTAAATGGACGATGTATCACAAACAAAGAATTATTTAAAAACTGTGCTAATAAACATTGAAGAACATTTCCTTTTAAAAAAATCACTATATAGCAAAATTGTATATTGTAATGGTCTTCCCCGGAAGACCTTTCTAGAAATATTATTATCATTCATGAAATATTTAGAAGGAAGTTATGATGGCAGTGATGCTGTCAACACCTTCACAGTCAATGTACGTATATTTATGCACGATCGTAACTGGCAAGATAGATCGCATGCCTGCTCTGACTGGTTTATAGTCTGTGAAATTTACTCCTTTGATGTTTTGTTCCAAACCTCTAATTATTGTGATTTTCTGTTTTCAGAACTGCCCGCGGAAGAAGGTAAGTAACGTTATTTTGTAAAAAAAAAATAATTCAAAAACTGTTTATAAATGTGAACGTAGTTATTTGTGAGACGTTTATTAAATTTGAACCTACTGATAAACCTCTGCAAACTCACAATCTAATGTGTACTAAATTAGATATGTGTTTATTTAGCATAGTATGTATTTCAATAACCTAGCTTCAAGTTTACGGTTTATAGAACATTATAACAATGTAATATCTTGACCTCATTTAATTTCCCGCTCTCGTCTGAAGATTACGTCAACGTGGAAGCCTTTTAAACGACTCCATTATCAACAAGATTTCTATTTAAACTTATGTTTTGTTTTATTTTTATAGGCAAGAGTATATGGCAGTTAGTATTGGAACAATTCGATGACCTTTTAGTGAAGATTTTGCTGTTAGCCGCTATTATTTCCTTCGTAAGTGTGACACTTTACAATCACCTTTCCAAAAATTACATTAAATTTTTTTACATACTTTAAATTTTTTTCACAGGTTTTAGCTTTATTTGAAGAACATGAAGACGCATTCTCAGCTTTTGTAGAGCCGTTCGTTATTTTATTAATTCTTATTGCTAACGCAGTTGTAGGAGTATGGCAGGTGAGAACTATTTTAAATAGATATATGCACATAACCAAAATTATTATCAATAAACCCTTCTACTATAAGAGTTTCAGTAATTTGTCAAATAATAAAATTCTTAAAATTAATAACATTTATTGTAATTTTCAAGTTTATGTCATAATATAGTTAATTTATTTACCAAACTACGTTCTCGATTACACAGGAACGAAATGCAGAATCTGCCATCGAAGCTTTAAAGGAATACGAACCCGAAATGGGTAAAGTTATTAGAGGAGATAAATCCGGCGTACAAAAAATCCGAGCTAAAGAAATCGTGCCTGGTGATGTAGTCGAAGTATCCGTCGGTGACAAAATTCCCGCCGATATCCGCCTTATTAAAATCTATTCCACTACCATCCGTATTGACCAGTCCATCTTGACTGGTGAATCAGTCTCCGTTATCAAACATACGGACGCAATTCCTGACCCCCGCGCTGTAAATCAGGACAAGAAGAACATTCTTTTCTCTGGTACAAATGTTGCTGCCGGCAAAGCCCGTGGTATCGTCATCGGTACTGGTCTCAACACTGCCATCGGTAAGATCCGTACAGAAATGTCGGAGACTGAGGAAATTAAGACACCACTTCAACAAAAACTCGATGAGTTTGGTGAACAGTTGTCTAAAGTTATCTCCGTCATCTGCGTTGCCGTCTGGGCCATTAACATCGGCCACTTCAATGACCCCGCCCATGGTGGAAGCTGGATTAAGGGTGCCGTATATTATTTCAAAATTGCCGTAGCTTTGGCTGTCGCTGCCATCCCTGAAGGTTTACCTGCTGTCATCACCACTTGTCTTGCTCTGGGAACCCGACGAATGGCAAAGAAGAACGCTATTGTCAGGTCTCTGCCATCTGTCGAAACTCTGGGTTGCACATCGGTTATTTGCTCTGATAAGACCGGCACATTGACCACTAACCAAATGTCCGTGTCCCGTATGTTCATCTTCGAAAAAATTGAAGGAGGAGATAGTAACTTCTTAGAATTTGAGATTACTGGGTCCACTTATGAGCCAATTGGTGACGTTTATCTGAAAGGACAAAAAGTTAAAGCCTCCGAGTTTGACGCACTTCATGAATTGGGCACAATTTGTGTTATGTGTAATGACTCCGCGATCGACTTTAACGAATTCAAACAAGCCTTTGAAAAAGTTGGTGAAGCCACCGAAACTGCGCTGATCGTACTTGCAGAAAAGATGAATCCCTTCAATGTGCCTAAAACTGGACTCGACCGCCGTTCTTCCGCTATCGTCGTTCGCCAAGAGATCGAAACCAAATGGAAAAAAGAGTTTACCCTCGAGTTCTCCCGTGACAGGAAATCTATGTCAACTTATTGTTCACCTCTTAAGCCTTCCCGTCTTGGCAATGGCCCTAAACTGTTTGTAAAAGGTGCACCTGAAGGTGTACTGGACCGTTGCACGCACGCTCGTGTTGGAACAAACAAGGTGGCTTTGAACAGCACTCTGAAGAACCGTATCCTTGACCTTACTCGTCAATACGGTACCGGTCGTGATACTCTCCGTTGCCTTGCTCTTGCTACCGCTGATAATCCCATGAAACCGGACGACATGGACCTTGGCGATTCCTCTAAATTCTACACTTACGAAGTGAATCTCACTTTCGTTGGAGTCGTGGGTATGTTAGACCCTCCTCGCAAGGAAGTCTTCGATTCCATCGTCCGTTGCCGCGCAGCTGGTATTCGTGTAATCGTCATCACCGGCGACAACAAGGCTACCGCCGAGGCTATTTGCAGGTGCTGTGATGTTCTTAACATTAGTTTAATTTTACTCTCATTATTAGAAATCTAATACTTGTTGTTTTCTAGGCGCATCGGTGTGTTTGGCGAAGATGAAGATACGACAGGCAAATCCTACTCTGGCCGCGAATTTGACGACTTACCGGTGTCAGAACAACGTGCCGCTTGCGCTAAAGCTCGTCTGTTCTCTCGTGTGGAGCCCGCTCACAAATCCAAGATTGTTGAATACTTGCAAAGCATGAACGAGATCTCTGCTATGGTTAGTATCAAACACTTAACGTCTTCAATTATTGATTGTTGTTGTCTTTTTTGTCTACAATGGGTTGATATTTGTGACCGAATTTTGTCGTAACACAAGTGACATTGAGCTCAGTGATGGCGAATCGTAGTCGCTCAGAATTCCCCTGCTATCATACGTTGACACAACACAGCAATGCATTTATGGCGACTAATTTACTATATCATAAAGATAGCTAATGAGGCGGTCGCGAAAATCCTTGTCACCGACCAAACTCATGACATGACTAACATATGTTTCCGGAATCGAACTCGAGGCCTCTGTGTTACAAGGCAAACGCATAGCCACTGTACACCAAGGCAATGAAAATGTTATTTAGAATATATCATTTAAAAAATGTGCTGTTTGCCTTCATTGACTTTTTATTTCATCGACAATTGTTCTTCATTAAAACAAAAAGTACTTTTAAAAACTCATCAATTATTTAATATCAATAAAGGATGAACGAAACTGAATAAAATATTATTATTAGATTTTTTTAAATAAACTTTGAAGTTTTAAATTTATGTATTAAGCCTGTACAAAACATCAAAGCGGAACAGACTTAATCATTCCAATCAACTAATGGAAATATATATATAGATTTTACGAAAGGCAACCCGCGATACGTTTCGTTAGCATCATAATATAATATATTTATGAACCAAAAGATATTTCTTAATATTTATTGCACTGCCAACAATATCTTCAATACGGGTGTATTGCCTGGCGTTATTTAATGTTTACATGTAGTACCATCGCTTTCCAAATTGTTTATGTGAGGCAGTTGGGATACTGTTTATAAACTGTTTCGGTCCAACCTATCAAGTCGTAATTCGATGTTACTATAACAAAACAATCAGTTAAATTGTGTAATATTATTGCTATGTGGAATAATATTGGGTTATATGAATTCATCCATATAAATATGTTTAACAGAATAATTATGCAGTAATTCTGTTTCATTATTTAAAATTTTAACTGTTAGTGCTGTCTTGTAAAGAAATTTATTTACAAACATAAAATATACTTTTAGTTATCTCTTTAACTGTTATTAGAAACAAAAGTAGTTATTATTAGTATTAAAAGCCTTTTTATTAAGCTGTACCGTAACAGTACATTTTTCTGCGTATCTCTGATTGTTTAATAAAAATTAAAACGCTTACGCCTAAATAAATGTTTCAGACTGGTGATGGTGTGAATGATGCTCCCGCTCTCAAGAAAGCCGAAATTGGTATCGCCATGGGCTCTGGTACCGCAGTAGCAAAATCCGCCGCCGAGATGGTACTTGCTGACGATAACTTCTCCTCAATTGTCGCTGCTGTTGAAGAGGGTAAATAATAGTTGATATTACATTTAAATAGTTTGAAAATTGATAATAAAGTTTTATGTTAAATTATAACTTTTTAAGAAGTTTATGTATGCCATATAACTTTAAATTTTATTTTTGGTCTCTATCAGGACGTGCTATCTACAACAACATGAAGCAATTCATCCGCTACCTAATCTCATCTAACATTGGTGAAGTAGTGTCTATCTTCCTAACGGCAGCTCTGGGTCTCCCAGAAGCTTTGATTCCCGTACAACTCCTCTGGGTCAACCTGGTCACAGATGGTCTGCCTGCTACTGCCTTAGGCTTCAATCCTCCCGACCTCGACATCATGGACAAACCGCCCCGCAAAGCTGATGAAGGCCTTATTTCTGGATGGTTATTCTTCAGGTAGGTCACAGCGTCAAATTATATTTAAAAGATTATTTTTAAAATATATGTGATACATGTATTTTCTTTGTATACTCATCGTTAGTGTGGCACCTTTTAGTTCTTCTTTGTTCAACTCGAGATATTTTTTTTTATTATTATGCTGTTCTAACTTCAAAGGACTAAAACTAAAAAAAAAGTTATCAAATTTCTCTTTGTTAACATGTAAAAACTCTTAAATCAATGTACAGGTATATGGCCATTGGTGGATACGTCGGCATGGCCACTGTGGGTGCAGCATCTTGGTGGTTCATGTACTCACCCTACGGTCCTCAGATGACCTACTGGCAACTTACTCATCACTTACAATGCCTCAGTGGTGGAGACGAATTCAAGGTATTTATTTATTTCTTTCTTTATTATCATTTTGGACAACAAAAAATTTTAATCTTGTCAGCTTTAACGTAAATTTTACGTAAATCTTTGAAGCAAAACTTTCATTTCTTTTGTTTCCGTGGAGCAGTTACTAAGCAATTACGTTTTCTATTTTCAAAGCCGAAGTATTCTAGGCGAGCACGTTTGTTTGACCATACATAGCCTCGATGTCATTTAACACTGAAATTGACGACGTCTTAGTCCATTGTAGATAAAAAAATATTTAAATCATTGATTATATATGAAGTATGTTCGTAAGTTACTCTTACACATTACACAAAAGTTGAATACATTATATACATATTCGTAATTTAAGTGGTCTGTTGTATTATTACAGGGAATTGACTGCAAAATCTTCACTGACCCTCACCCTATGACTATGGCGCTGTCAGTTCTTGTCACCATTGAGATGTTAAACGCCATGAACAGCTTGTCGGAGAACCAATCGCTGGTGACCATGCCTCCATGGTCTAACATGTGGCTTGTTGGCTCCATGGCCCTCTCTTTCACACTCCACTTTGTCATTCTATATGTAGAGGTCCTCTCGGTAAGTTATATCTCCAATATACAAGTAGGATATAGAAATGTGTTGATTCATTTCTTAATTTTGCACATTGATTTAATTTAACTGATACTTGTTAATATGTTTTATATTTTTCACGAACAGGCCGTGTTCCAAGTCACGCCACTGTCGATAGACGAGTGGATGACAGTTATGAAGTTCTCCATCCCAGTAGTCCTCCTCGATGAGGTGCTCAAATTCGTCGCGCGAAAGATCTCCGACGGTAATACGAGCACGCTATATGACTGGCTCAACGGCATGCAATGGATTGTGCTCATGTGGGCCGTATTCTTTGCGATCATCCTCTACGGACCCCTATAAGCTGACCTCCACCGTGTTCCGCGACAACCCGTTTGATTCACACCTAATACCCTCATAAATCTGCACTACCCACCCTAAAACCATCGTTTGATTCATAATAGTGTGGGTGGTGTTGATGCCGCTGTGGAAACCATTGAACTATGAGCTCGGCTCACCACAGTACCTAACCGTTTGGAATGCTAATATCGGAGCACAACGTGTGAAGTGATCTAGTGCACGCGTTCGTGTTTGGACCTTTGAGGACTTACAGTGAAGTCAATGAGTGACCAATGAACATCTATTTGAACAATAGCGGTGCTAAACTCGGAAACTATACACTGGCTAGTGCCCCAGCAGCCTACTTAAGTCTTATAGCAGCCTCCTTTACATTAGAAGTAGAAATGAGTAGTTTAGGCGCACCTGCCGCCTGCTCGTTTAGCATTTTGCATGTGCGAGACAATAAATCCATTTTATTTTAGCTAACTTCATAGTCCATAGTATTCCTGTTGAGTTACTTGATATAGGCTGTGAAGACCATCCTAAATAATGAAACACCAAATTTTTTATTGATTTTACAAAGATTATAAAGGCTGTAAGTTTACAATTGTTGTTTGTCTTCACAAGAATTTATCTAATTTTATATTAAACTCGCACACTGCAGTACCTTGTCCTTGTGGACTTTGGACATGTTTAAAACTTACTATTACTAGTAATGTGCATTGTTAGCATAGAGTAATTTATTGTATGTGGTTAGGCTCTGCATTATATACATATTTCTTTAAAAAAAAATCTGCTCCTCTGTAAATTCACTTTGTTTGCTTTTTAACATACCCAATGCATTTCTCCATTATGTTTTCGCCAATTTTTTTATAAACAGCAAACTTTGTAAATGCTAATGATTAAAGCCTATTTCTAACATTTTTGACTAATTTAATAAATGTGTTAGGTCACTAATTAACATTGTTCTTTCTAAACTTTGCATATTAACTAAATGCAGTAAATTTACAATATTACTTAACAGAATTATGAAATAAATTTATCGTATAGCAAACTATCTATACCTTGTAAAAATAGTGTATTTAATGAAATATAAAAGCAATATACTACCGAGTCATTGTAATGGTCATTGAAACTTCAGACACTTAGACCTTTTGAAGATAAAAAATTCGTTAGAGTCATAATATTAACGTAAGTTTTTCAAAATTGTAATGACAAATAATGTCCATTCACTTAGGATTAAGGTTCAGGTCCGTACATACATAAGTTTTTTTTCTATAATAAGATCTTTGCATGTTTGCGGTGCATGTTCTCTAAGTGAGAGTGCAGTTTGTTGGTTGGTTTTGATTTGAGACAAATATTGTATAAGGTGTATTGAATATACATAGTAATGTACAGTTGTTACATAATGAGGCCGACCGAAGGTCAACAAACACATTTGATCTACACTGCACAATAAAGAGCATGCTCAACTTGTTATGAACAATCTTGACCTCCGACTGTCATAATACCAAAATGTAGTGAACATATACAGTTTCATACCACCCTCATTTTACGTTAATTAAATTATCAAACCTAATGTTTGTTTATTTCCTTTTTGAATATAAATCATTAAACAATGCGACGGCATTTTAAAAGTTACTTGCACACCTATCAATTCTGATGAAACAAAGAACTGTTTCTGCACAAATTACTAAAATATGTTGTTTTTTTTTAGTTTTCCTGGCTAACAATACTAAAAGTTTTGCAAGCTTGAAGAAAAAATTGCTATTGGATAAATTACATTATATTATTCTACCGCTTATTTCTCATAATAATGAAAAATTTGCTATAAGGCTGGAATTAAATAATTGCGGCTCATACGCATAAAACAAAGCATTGTTCACTTTGGAAGTTCTTACAGTTGCTTCGTTTTATTGTTAAGTCGTATTGCAAAACTTTAAACCTTACCCTCTTTCCTCACCTATCGGTGGGCACGTGACGTGGGGGCCCCCTTCCCGCATGCACTAACGCTGTGTTGTCTGCCCCCAGCCCAGCCGACGTGGAAGCTGTAAGCGCCGGGAGTCGCCGCAGCACCGCACGCATATATTCCATGAACACTCATTGTTTGTTGTGATCCCGCAGTGAAAACTCTACACATACATTTAAATAAATACGACACGGTTGTGATCTCTGCACGGAGCGAGTAAGTTGAGGGACGGCGGCGCCAGGGCGCGCACACCGCATTAACCCATAACGTTGTTTTACAGCGCACGAGGTGGTCATTGACAAGTGGTAACTGCCACCGATACATAGTTCCTCACCTGCTTCTCTCTGCTTCTTCGACCGCTCCCGTCTCCCGATATAACACTGGCTTTTAGTTACCGCGCCACACCGGGAGGCCCGCCGCTGCGCTCGATCACCGGAGAGGACGTGTTCATAACGTGTATATACTATACAGTATACTTAGGAGATTTAATCGATTTGTTAAAATACGTTGTTTTATTTTTCTTCAAAGACTACATGGTGCCCGTCGACAAAAGCAGTGCGATAAACTATTGTGTACTTAAGTTGAAAGCATGCTATTAATTTATTATTATATTTTTATGTTATTTCTAGTTTGCTTATCTAGAGTCGAATCTACTTCTATTAGTGCTGACGCCTCGACGAGCAATATGGTGTCTGTAAGGGAAGGATATACTTATTATCCAGTGTTTGGGACCTAAAAAGTCCAAGAAATTAAACATACCTGTACATTTTAATGTATTATTGTTTTGTACAATAAATCGTTATAAAATACATAGATGTTTTATTTAAAACCGTAGAGATTTCTATTAGCGGAAATATGACGTAAAAATTATGTTACTGAGCCATTGCATAGATATAAATATGGAATGAGATAAAAAATATTTACAACCGACCAAGCCGAGCTGTTTGGGTATAAGTAATGGCTACTGCAGATTACAGGCTTTCCCTATTCGGGTGCAGTTATCATACTCCTATATTTAGAATGCGGGTTGATGAATTAAATAATCAGACGTTGTTCACAAAAAACCTTATAGTCGATTTTCTAGATTACATTCTTTTAAGCACAATCAGTTACAGGGAAAGAGAAGTTAAATAATATAATCATTATTTAATTTTAATAGGTACTTTGGAAAAAAAATGTTTTTGCGTTTCTTAATGGCAACTCTGTATAACACAGTGACAAACGTGCGAATGCAATCGTTTTACCGATTGTGTGGTAAATGCAGTTTTTTGAAAGTGGAAGTTTAAATTCTGATAATTTTATTCATTATTACTTAAACCTATGTGATTATAAATTATCAATGGAAAATAAGTCGTAAGTCTTTATTAGTTTAAATCAAAATCACTTAGTGAATAGTTTTAAGTATTTAGCGGTAAAACATAGCCAACAATCAAATGCAATATTTTCGTAATGGAATCTGAATTACCAAATAAAATGGCTCACTTGGATATAATGGAAATAGAAAAGTCCGTATGTGAAGCTTCCAGTGTTGAAGAAAACATAACAGCTACAACTTCACGTGTCTTGCGAAAAAGAAAACCATTAACTGTAGAAACAAGTAAACCTAATCGCAGAGTAAGCATGCAACCGCGAAAACGTAATTTTAAAGAAGATTCGAACCCAAAACAAATTGAGGCCTTGTATCTTAACAAGAAGGTAAAAACAGTGTCTCAGACTTTAGAGACTATTTATGAAGAACCTAAGAATGGTCAAGAGACAAATATTAAAGGTAGGAAAGTTAAAAGACTTCTGACATTTCAACTAGGAAATCATTACACTAAAGAGAAAATAAAAAAGCGTAGAGCGAAAATTAAGAAGCTACTAAGTAAATCATTCTTAAACCGAAAAAAAATCCCTATGCCAGTTTTTCTTAAAACTATTGAATGTCTTGATTTAGATGAAATTGTACATACACACTCTGAGAGTAAAACCATTGAGAGTTCTGCCTAATACTGGGTATAAATTTACATGATCAACTGAAGGTTTTCATAGGTACTCACTTGTTACTTTAAACTGTATTCCAATTAATAAAAAGATCTAGATATTTAAAGTTAACAGTGAGCACTTACAGAAACTGTTATCTATAGATTACCAGCATAAATAATATTTTTTTTACTTAACTCTTAAATAATTAAGTTGTATTAATAATTTGTTTGATTAAAAAGTAAATTAGGAATTAATTTTTTTAGCAAGCTTAAATTTATATGAAAGACACAAAATGTTGTATAAACTGCAATATAAATATGAATTAAGATAAAATCCAGCTTTAGCGTGAGATGCCAATGAATAATTATTTTGATTATTCTTAGTATGCCAGAATGCTTTCCTAACATGTAAGTTATTGCCAAATTCAAATAAAACTTTTTTCACCGCATATGACAGAAACCAGGTAGAGATTGAAATTTACATAGCAAAACCAAAATTTAAGACATGTTTTCAAAGAGAAACAGATATTTGAAATTCTAATAAAAGAAATTCAAATTTCTTTTCTTCCATGTAGATTGGTCTTTTCTAGACTTTCTATTCGAGCCGCTCCAGGCTTGTGTAGTATGTTTTTATACTTTAAAAATTCTAGTTAAAAGAATAACTACACGGCTGAGTATACACTCCATGAACAAAAGCACAGAAGCAATAGCCTTCAGAATCCAACAATTGACAGCATGATGTTTTTAAATACTCTTCTTTTTGCATTGACAATATGCTATGGCTTGAAGGGAATGTTCAGCATGGAGCAGATAGAGCCGATGCTGCATGGAACATGTTAATAGTAAAATTGAATATGATAATTCTATTATATTCTCTAATTGCTGAGTCTACAGTATTTACAAATTTGTAGATTAAAGTATAAATTATAAATATTATTATTAACTGTATAACAATATCAAACCCTAATATTTCAATTGACATAGTTTTGCATTAATAGTAAAGGTGAGACTTACCAAATAAAAGATTGTATGTTAAATAATTAATTTAATAAAAATTGTTCTTAATAAATTTTAATATGTACAATATTTTGGAATGCCTAGTTATCAATTATTACACAAGATGTTGAGGAGTAGTGGCAATTATCATACACTTTTAGAAGATTTGAACTAGTATTGTCTTTATCAGGGTTAATACAAACACAGTGTGGTTTTTCCTCACCAGGGGTAAAAAGTTGTCTCGGTACTCCAACCCAGTTTCTGTCAACCCCACCACTGAAAAATTATGGAAGTCAAATTAGTAAATATGTACTAAAATTAATGTGTACCTAGAATACACAACCTAAAAAGTTTAGGAAAATATAGCTTGTGTGTAAACTGGAGAAGTTTAAATTTTTTAAATAAAATATATAAGATATGAACCTTTTTAACCCAACGGCTGCCAACAATACTGGTGATTGTCACAAAACATAACAATGTTTTTTGTGACATGAGATATTTGTTAGCTGCCATTTGGTTAATGTATAATTTGTGTTCTCAATTAAATTTAGAATTGTATAAAAAGCATAATCTCTAAAGCCATTTGAAAAATCAATAAAAACTGAGATGTGTACATAATTTTCCTTTCATTTTGTAAATACACTCATTTTAGATCTTTATTCTTGTGTATAACAGTATATGTTACAAAAAAGGAAACAAAAACCATGCAATTTCAATATTAATGGTATTAAATCAAGCATCTCTCTGTGTCATGTATATCATAACCATATTCCTACCTTGTTTTGGTACACCATACACGTGAACCTTCTTCAGCACTCCAAGCAATATTACATGGAGGGTATTTAACTGTTTCTTTTTCTTTATCTTCTTTTTCTTTTTTACATTGAATTAACCTAGATTTAAATTCACTTAAATATGTTGTACCTTTACCTTGTTCATCATAAAATCTACCATTCAAAATCCCTGTAATAATAATATTTCATTAGTACTAATTGGGAATAAAGTATTCTTTAAGTCTCAACATGATTTTCGGTACAATTCTTACCCACAAATTTGTACTTTTTTCTAAAAGTCTGTCTCCAATTTAACAAAGTTAACAAGTCGCTACATGTTAAATCTAACACATGGTCTTTTAAAGGACTTTCATCTTTAAAGTTACCTGTTACAAGTGCTCTTGAACCATCTTTACCTAAAACGAATTGCATCTTAATGTAATATTAACATTTTAATGTTTATTTATGTCCAAAACATGAAAAAAAATTTTAATTTGCACTATTTTAAAATTTAACTATTGATAGGCAAAACAGCGAGACGCCGGTTTATTGTAAATGGCTGAGTTTGTAATTATCTACGTAATAATATCATTACGTTAATTTAACGTAAATTTAAGTGTAGAAATATTTACGTAGTAGTACAATACCTCAAAATTTTTAGGACCTGCATTAAGAAGGAAAAGGTTACGAACAAGATATTTAAATTGGGGAAACGAAAGCACATATCGATTAATATTTAGTTAAGAAAATTTAAACCTATAAAGTAGTTATAAGATGAGCCCGGTGCATAATGTTTTCTTCCATCGGTAACATCAAAAACATGGCCGAGCACAGCTAAATAAAGTCTATCATTTAAATGTCCATTGTATTGACTTAGTTGCTCTTGTGTGAACACCATATAATTATTTTGCTTTTCATTAACGAAAGAAAATAATGTTTCTCCATATTTTTTTAATATAACACCCACTACAATCACAAGTCCAGCTACTGTAACTTTTTTGACATTACTGAAAAAATTATTTAACATCATCTCTTTCTTTAATAAATTAATAAAACACACACGTAGATTAATAGGTAAGAATTATATATTTATTAAAAAGGAAAATAATACATTCACGGCTGTCATAAGTGACAAATACATACAAAAGTTTTTAATATAAACTCCGGTTCAAAAATTTATTGGTCTTAATAATTTAAACTTAAATAAAAATTAATTTTCATTTAACTTAAATTTATGCAACAAAAATTATAAGTATTTTAAAAAACATTAATGTTTTTAAATATTTAAATTCTGGAATTATTAGATGGGGAAGTGTAGTTAATGTTTAATGCACTGCTGGTAATAATCTTAGCGTTAAATAAACATTGGAGAAGAAAAAATTGGCTATCAAGGTTTTTATTTGTCGTCTTTTCAACTAAAGAAGATAAAAAATAAGGTTGTATAGTTTCTAATCTTTGACCGTCATAATTGAAATTAATTTAATAACAACACAGAAGTATAATAATCTGTAACGCAAATTTCAAAACAAATTATTTACATTCTTAAGGATGTGTTTTAAAGTTTGGGTTTTGTTTAAACTGAATAATATATTCAACATATAGCGTGTAAGAAATTGCTCCTAAGTTTTCATAAATGTAGCAGAAATTAACTGGCAAAGTATTAATGATTATTATTTCTTATAATGAAGATATTACAATTTAGATATCTTTCAAGGTTTTCACCACAACGGCGAGTTGTAGTAACTGGTTTAGGAATAGTTTCCCCTATAGGAATTGGAACCAAATTAGTCTGGGATAATTTGCTTAAGGGACACAGCGGCATAGTTCCTCTTCAAAACGAGGAATACAAAGATTTGCCCTGTAGGATAGCTGGATTAATATCAACGAAAGATGCTAAATTAATTAAAGTATTGTCAAAATCTAACTTAAAGTCTATGGCACCAGCAACATGCTTAGCTCTTGTGGCCACTGCTGAAGCACTATTAGATTCTAAATGGCTTCCAGAATCCGACAGTGACAAGGAAACCACAGGAGTAGCAATAGGAATGGGCATGGTAGACTTGAAGGATATTTGTGATACTAATGATGCTTTAAAAACAAGTTACAATAAAGTCAGTCCATTTTTTGTACCACGTATCTTACCTAATATGGCAGCTGGTCAAATAAGTATAAAATATGGATTTCGCGGTCCAAATCATGCAGTTTCAACAGCTTGCGCCACAGGAGCACATTCAGTAGGAGATGCATTTAGATTTATTAGGAATGGTGATGCTGACGTTATGGTGTGTGGAGGTGCCGAATCTTGTATTAGTCCTCTAGCCATTGCAGGTTTTTGTCGATTAAGAGCATTAAGTACATCTTTCAATGAAGATCCCTCAAAAGCATCTAGGCCATTTGACCAAAGGCGCGATGGATTTGTGATGGGAGAAGGTGCAGCAGTTTTAGTCTTGGAGGAATATAATCATGCACTTAAAAGAAA
This sequence comes from Pachliopta kotzebuea, assembly GCA_018246255.1. NCBI lineage: Eukaryota > Metazoa > Arthropoda > Insecta > Lepidoptera > Papilionidae > Pachliopta > Pachliopta kotzebuea. Next base: position 20,044 of record DWLS01000247.1, on the reverse strand, counting down.
TGCAAAGATGTATGCTGAAATCTTAGGTTATGGTTTATCAGGTGATGCTTCACATATAACAGCACCAAAAGAGGATGGCAGTGGCGCAATGCTATCAATGAAAAGAGCTCTGGTAGATGCTAATATTAACAAGAGTGAAGTAACTCATATTAATGCACATGCCACCTCTACTCCAATTGGTGATGGTATTGAATCAACTGCAATTAAGAAATTCTTTGGTGAACATAGTAACAAGGTTGCAATCTCTTCTACTAAGGGAGCACATGGTCATCTCCTTGGTGCAGCAGGGAATTTGGAGGCAATATTCACAATATTGGCCTGCCATCATGGAATTGTTCCACCTACATTAAATTTAGAAAATCCTGTAGATGACCTACATTATGTTGCTAAATTACCGGAGAAATGGCAAGTGAATCGAAGGATAGCATTAAAAAATTCATTTGGATTTGGCGGTACTAATGCAACTTTATGTATTGCACAAATGTCCTGATGAAGAACACAACAGTGAGAAATAAAAGCAATTATTCAGAATTACAATTTATTTTAAAATGAGTTACATTTTTTTTGACTTTAGTACTTATGACAGTAACAACTGATGACCTTTTGATGATTTTTAGTTCACACACAGTTGCAGTCACAAAGCACTGAACACAAAATTTGATCAAAATATGCTACTATATTTCATAACAAAGCATTCTAATAGTTTATATAGTGAATATTTGTTAAATGCTGGTCGATCCAGTTGATTAAGTTATATATTTTTATAGATCATTCAAACATGCACTTGTATTTATAATTATGAACTGAAACACATAAAAACTACATTTTTGCTTCTTCCTGTCTAAAGTCTCCTGCAAGGAGCCTAGCAGCAATTATTCTATAAGCACCAATGTCTTCATCAAATAAGTTATGCTGTTCAATAGACACAATTGATGTTTATTATATAATTAATGTTGTCTTCATAAAAATGATATTCAAGTAATTTCAATATTAAATGTCTTAACATTACAAATTATAAAAAATGTCACAAAATATTCAAATTGTTTTATTTGAAGGTGATTAATTATTTCAGTTTTATGAAGCACATATTATTTCTTGTATGCCATGAACTCAGAGGCCATAAAGAGAGACCTATGGCATGCAACTTATGTTTGTATACATCCATCAGATGAGATGATGTAAGTTTCAATTTCTAATGATGTTGGAATAGTTTTATATAATAAATAATATATATATCCTGAGTAAAACATAAGCATAATTTATGGAGACTCGGTGAATTTGTGGGTATGATTTACATATTTATAGTATTATCTGACAACTGGTTTGGAAAGAGGTTACAGATTTGGATCATCGTAATGAGTACTTGTATTACAATGTGCAGTTTAAATGTAGCCAGTCCTAAGGAGTCACACAGGCTGCTCATCCTGTTTTCGGGACAATGCTTGTGGAGAATTCACACAGAGCTGTGCAAACTTTTGACGTAAGTTCTTCCGTAACTCCTGTCTCTTCTCTGTTATGTTTCTGCGCGATTTAAACTCTAACACTTCTTCGATTGGTATGTAACTGGTGTCGTGTTCTTCATCAGATGTACATGTATCCTATATAAAAATATGTATTCGATTATTAATATTTGCTATATATATACATACATACAGACTCATAAAATTATAGAAACATGAAATTTTAAAAATATACTTGCCAACATTTCTTGTAGTGAAAGTGTGAAACCATGACATAGAGTTTTGTCGTTTTTATTTATATCTATGCAGTCGCCCCTCTCGTGGTTACAGAAACCTTCTGAGCATGCCACTTCAGAACCTTCCGGAGAACTCATAAGGGAGGACGAGCCAGACATAGTCTCGCAACAGCCACCGTTGTTGCCGGAGGAGTAGCCACAGTCATGGGAATGCTCATTAGACGAAATGTCGCTATTTTTATTCCTTTTCTTGCCAGACTTCTTTGATGATCTGTGTTTGGTATAGTCGTCCTGACATGACTGGCACCCATCCCCACTTGTCTCGAAACACGGGTTGTAGTCACGAGGAGACAGTAGGTCAGTTGGTGTGTCTCTTTCTTCTAATAGGCATTCCTCACATTGGCACTTTTCTTCAGGCTCTTCAGAATCAACTTCCTAAATAATATTAAAATATTGAATAATATGTTTTCATCCATTTTTTTTAATTGCATATTTTTTTATATTTTAAATTATACCGTTACTGTGATGCAGTGGCTATTGGCTTTGTAACACAAATTACAGTTGCGATTCAAGTTGTTGAGGGGTTTGACATGCAGGGATTTTGGTGTTAAGATTTTTCAAAAACATCAGGCTACTAGCCTAATATTGTGGACATTACGGGCATGCTGTTTGCTATCAACACATCAGATATGGAGTATGTTTAACTATTACCTGCCTAACTGTTAGTTAACACCAAGCAAAATTGTGGAAAAGTATTAACACATTGATTATAATAATACAGCCTCTAATCCACAATACATGTTGATAATAGTAACTATTAGAAACTATTTAAAAATAAACATTACCTTGCATTTGTTTTCGACCGCTTGTCGCTCTTTCTTCTTACGCCGCTTAAGTTTCTTCTGTTCTTTTCTTTGCTGCCGCGTGAGTTCCTCTTGTGTTATCTCGTCGTAAAGGAGCTGCAGCTTCGATACACCACTCTTCAGCTCCACTGCAGTCTCAAATTTTCGATACAATGCTTCTATTGCCACCGCTGCCAGGGTCTGACACGTGCCTTCTTCCTCACGCAGCCGCAATGAGATGCGCTGAAGGCGCTCGTATATGCAGATTCCGAGACAGATTAATACCTGTCGGACGGTTTTAAGAACGATATTTTTATTTTGTTTTTACACTACACATCCTTTTTTTACTTTATCTGTAATAATAAGTCATTAGTTACGATGTTTATATGAAAAACCACATTGGTGATCATTCTGAGACTTGTTTCTTGTTAGTTTTCCTTAACCCTTCTTTGCATGATTATTAAAATTTCCATGATAACGTTGAATGCCGGTAAACAGGTACATAAAACCAGTGTACTTACATTTGTTGCTGCTGGCAAATTTTTACAAAGCTGTAGTATAAAACCAAACGAAGTTGTCAAATAAAAACTAACATCACTGATCATTACCAGTATTTGAAATTATTATTCCGCTGTATGTTATGTAAAAAAATCATGCAAAGAAGGGTTAAGTCATTTTCCTCAAATCTAAAAGATATCTCATCTCCACTGATATTTCTAAATACTCTGATTGCAACACACTCGTTAGAGTCAAGACTACTGTCGCTGAAATAATTATTATATTTAGATTTTAGCGAGTGACTAGTAATTCAGTTATCCATGATCTAGCTAATGCACTTACCCACAAAAGAAATATACACTATGGCATCAACCAAGGCAGTCATAAGCAAATGGTACCAATAACTAGTTATTCATTACTCAATTTTTATTTATTAAAAAACATTAATTTCTTTACACTGCGGTATTAAATTTTTCATGTATGTTCTAAAATAATACCTCATAATAAAATCTTCCTCTACTTTTGCACTGGTGGTAGATGTTTGGAACTTGTTTTTTACCGCAAAGCCTGTTTCAGCCATCAAACAATAGACTTGGGGAAATAAGCTGGCTAATATTAAACTATTATTAACTAAAATAATGGTACTGCTCATCTAATTTCTCACAGTTCACATAGCATGTTGTGATGCAGTAACCAACAATATATTATGGGCAGGTCCCTTACCATTACCACAATTACTCACCTGATGATCTGATTATAATCCTGGTTTAAATAACCTGTTCCCAAATTATTATCATTTAAAACTAATTTAATATTATTTAAAACTGACCTCTTCTTGTGCAATTTCAAGTGTCTTTGCATGCCTTTCTCTGGGGTTCCCAAGTAACTCCGGCTCGGCTCGTGCTATAAGTTGTGCTATGTTATCAGTCTTAGTTTGTAAATGCAGGTGTTTCTCCAAAAGACATCTTTTTATGCCGCCATAAAGTGCCCCCACATACCCTTTCTCTTTATGTGGTTCCTTTTCTTCAACTAATAGCTGATAAGCTCTCAACACCTGTATGTGCAGAAATTTTTTAGATATTTATCATAATTTTTTTACTTAATTGATATCCCCATCCAAATTTGCCAAAAAATATAAGTACATAAAAATAATAAAAGTGCTATAAGATAGACTTACGATCATTTATCAGAATGATAACCGGCAGTTACCTTGAGATGTATAAAGCAAAATAGTACATTTTTATATCATAGCTATTTTTTTTTGACTTAACATGCATGTTTCCCTCCTGTATGAGGCAAATGTTAAAATTGTAAAATTGGCTATATTTTACAATTTATTTATAATCTCAATTTCTTTCATGATTACTCGATTTATTAAAAACCATAATATAATACAACATAAACATATTAAATTTAGTAAAATACATTTAATCCTAAGCATTTGCCTTTGATAAATACTTAAGTATTGATCTTAGCCTATTATCTCAGTACGTTGATTTGTTGGCAACTTACGTCTTATACTTCGAGGAAATTACTGGTATACTGGTTTACTGGGCAATTATCAATACTAAAGCTTAATAGGTCTATATTTATCTATCTTATTATACATATATCTAAAATAGTTTATCAGTTCATTGTTTTGTTCCTATCATCAGTTTGTATGGTAAAAAAGAAAAAACAATATTGCTGCAGTAAATTTTAAAAAAATAATAAATCTACACATTCTTTACATACTATGAATAAACTTTTTTTTAACTTTTAATTGTCAAATCTTTTACGACTGTTTACAAAAAAAAATTGTGATTGTACTTTTTGTGAACCTATTGTAAAAGTTAATAAAAAATAATTTATTACCTTAGTTTTACAATCAGCGCAGAACCTATGCTTGCGTAAGTAATTATGGAGCGTATCGTGTAGTGTGTTAAAGTGTATGAGCGTAACATGTTCACGTGCCGATGCCCGCATCGCGTCCCACGCGGCGCGCCACGCCGCCCTTCCACCCCAACCCCACGCACCCCAACCCCAACCGCAACTTCCCACACTCCAGGAGCTCCAAGCTCCGCATACTCCGCTATTATTCGCTCCGCCGGAAGTTACACCCCAACCGCGTGCTCCGCCCGCTTCTAAAGAGTGTAGTGTACACCGCTGCGACTTTTTCCAACGTGGTTGACTTAAAATAAGACATTCTATGCCAGTGCTGAAAACATTATTACAATTAAAAGATAGTAATCAAAGTCATATTATTATTTCACGGCACTGGTAGTAGGTTACTGTTACCAGGGACCTATTTGGTAGAACTGCAATAGGAACTGAGGTGGTGTTCCTATTGCAGTCGCCATACAGTAGCGTCCAAACATTACTGTTTCGGTTTGAAGGGAGTTGTATGCTCGTAAAATTACTGCGGTAACTAGGCCTAACACCTATGTCTCAGACGGACGAGTGCAATGTATACCATCTTAACCAGCGCCAAATTGTTACGATCCAGCGTATCACTACCACCAGGTGAATGTCTGGGTAGTCTTGATGCAAGATTGAATAAAAAAAGAAGTTATTACATTATTAATTCTTATTTCTTTTGACGAAAGTTAAAGAAAAAGTCTATAGATCAATATGAGGTTACAACATAATAATTACTGCTTATTGTTGCCTACTATTAAACATACCCCACTCCTCTCAATCAATAACAGATATATTTTTATTGTTCATTTATTGGATGTCTACCTGATGCTGATGATGATAGTGATAAAATTATTATGACATTATTTTCTTATTAAGTGTAATATAAATAGAATAGCTGTAGACTTTAAAATGTGTTTGTTTCTCCACCACTATTATTTAAAAGACACAACACATATACTGACATTGAGAGTTAACTCACCTGTGACCATTTAGCAAAGTGGCAAGGGATTGTGAATGTGTTACTTTGTCCTCTCTTATAGTCATTGTTTCATCTGGTGTAAAAATCAATGGATCTAGTGTTGGATGTCCAGATCTACATAATTGATAAAAAAGTCTTTCCACACTGCAACAAAACAATATCAGTTATAAAAGTATGTAATATAACAATAAAGAATATTTTTTATTTCACCATTACTACGGCCAGGCCACACAGTACTAAAATGGCCGAAAGGGGCAGGAAGATACCCGAGTTGAAAGCACATATTGGCAAGGATGGGACAACTGCCTGATAAGTAATCTGATGAAGATCATAGGGAATCCATGGATGCAGATGGCTTCTTCATCATTGAACAACTATAACATTAAACGATGACAATGATCTAAATCAAAATTATGTTTGATAGGTAGCAATTCATGAAACTACTAGATGATAGTGTACATATCAAAGGTTTTTGTTGTTTATACTATAATACCAGGATGATTTTTATGTAGATTTTGTTGACTGAGATTTTTCCTAGTCCTTCTGTTTTTACAGTACAGATTTTTAGTAAGTTATAATTGCAAAAAAAATTGTATTAAAAAATGTAAATTTTCCAAAAAAAATATAATAAATGTAAAACTTCTATGATGATAACTCTTAACTTAGTGTAATGTTTAAAAAAAATAATTTACAATTATTAGTAACTGTCAACGATAGTTAAGATTTTTCCTATAGAAAAGATCATAGGATTTATAACTAATACAAAAATTTTTCATGATTTTAAAATTTATGTACCTCAATTATCATAACTATTAAAATAATATAATAATGTGAAAAATACTTCACTACAGCTTTAGATATTTAAGCATACAAGTAATATAAAAACTTACTAAACAATGACATTTCATTTATTACACCATTAATATAGCTTTTATAAAGGACTACTAAGAATGTAGAACTTGAAAGACTAAAAAGAAATATTCTCTATATCTGACCACAAACACTGACTATACATAGAGTTTGTAAGTGAACATAGTAATTTGGAACAAATCTACTTTAGATTGTATAGAGATTACCCCTTCTGCATATTTTTAAAGCATGATATATACAAGAACATAAATTTATTTTACATATACCTTCGACGACAGCCAACACAAGGAATGCTTTGGTTCAATACATTAAATATATCGGAAGCGTCAACTCTTAGTGACGCTTTTAGTTCATCTGTTGAAAGAATTCTATACTTTCTCATGAATTCTTCATATTCACGTCCTTTGACTTGTGGGTTGTCACATATCAGACCCATTGTGTTCAAATCCATTATCATCTAAAAAATTAAAACAAATATAATATACAATAATGAAATTGAGATAAAAGTAAGGTCATTTATAAAACGTAATTTCGGAGTTTATTACAGTTAGTTCAATTATGAATAAAAAAATATTTACCTAATAAAAACACACAATGAAAACAATAACAACACGTAAAGAATCAACGGTTTTTAAAGTACATGAATTCTTTTTTATCAATGATTTAATCAAAAATCTGCATTTGTAGTAATGTCAAAACTAAACTAGATAACTTACAGTGAGATTTTCATAAATAGTTAGCGGCAATTGTCTTCTTTTAATAACAGGATCTTTTTCGCTATTGTATATATCAACTAGTTTGGCCATTTTTGTGATTAATCACATAAAATAGCCGACAAAATATACAAATATAACAAAATGACGGCTGATGACGGCCAAGTTTTCTGAAATACACGTCGTGACGACCACAGACAAATTCAATTTATTTGTTATCACAAATAAATTTCACTTATTTGTGGTTACAAAGAAACTGAATTTGTCTATTGAATAACAAACTAAAGAAAAATTTCAATGAGTTAACAATTATTTTTTTTTTATTACTATTTATTTATTTTAGTGTATGACCGATCGGAATGGAAATCTGAATTCAAAATGAAATCTTCACTTCTAAGTATGCGTACCAAGTAGCTGACAAAATCTTTCAAATGTATACTACAGCTGACAATATTACTATTTTTAATAGAGACCTCATATATACTAGCACCATGTTACACACTGCTTGGTTTTCTACAATGTATAGACATAACACATATATTTAGACTATTTTCTGTTAAAATAGCGCATAACAAGTATAATTTAAATAGTTAATAATTTGTAAAACCGACAAGTCCAAATACAACTTCTAAGAAGTAAATTACATTCATTGACTTTTAATTTGCTAAGAGTTTTTCCTTGTTGCTTTCTAGCTAATTACTACATAAAATGTATTAAAAACTTACGATGTCGACGCTATTACATTTTATTATCATTAAGTATAATAAAAAACAAACCAATAGTAAATAAGTGCTAATTTATATATTTGTTATAAAATAAATCGTAACGTGAAACGGAATAACTTTTATTATTTTAAGTGTAAACACAGAAAAGTTTATATTACGAATGACGATTGAATTGTGATATATAACCTTGGTAATTAATAATTGTAGTTTATCACAATGTCAAAAATATTTACTCCTACTAACCAAATACGGTTAACAAATGTTGCTATTGTTAGGTTAAAGAAAGGTGGAAAGAGATTTGAAATTGCATGCTATAGGAATAAAGTCTTGTCTTGGAGGAATAAATTGTAAGTTTCAATTAGATCAGAATTTTGTAAATGAATGTATATATTATATTTAATTTTTGTTTTGTAGAGAAAAAGACATAGATGAAGTTCTACAAACGCATACTGTTTTTACAAATGTGTCTAAAGGACAAGTAGCCAAAAAAGAAGACTTGATTAAAGTTTTTGGAAAAGATAATCAGACTGAAATATGTAAAGAAATCTTAGAAAAGGGAGAATTACAGGTATCCGACAAAGAGAGACATTCCCAAATAGATTCTTTGTTCAAAGATATAGCCACAACTGTTGCTGATAAATGTGTTAATCCTGAAACTAAACGACCTTACCCTGTATCTATAATTGAAAAGGCTATGAAAGATATTCATTTCTCTATAAACGTTAACAGAAGTGCAAAACAGCAAGCACTTGATGTAATTCAAATGATTAAAAAAGAAATTCCTCTTGAACGAGCACAGATGAGAGTTAGAATTTTACTTAGTGGCAAGGATGCAAGAAAAATTAGAGATAAAGCTATAAAACTTGCAACTAGTATTGAAGAAGAAAATTGGGAATCCGGGACGGCAAACATTATATGTTTAATTGACCCTGGAATCTTTAGAAATTTGGATGAAATGATTCGCACTGATACTAAAGGCAATGGACAATTCGAGTTGCTCAATTTGAAAGAAATGGTTGAAGGAGAGCAAGCATTGTAAATGTTTTAAACTATTGTTACTCATAAAAATAAATAAAATTTGAGTGTCTGCTTATACAAACAAACCTTCTAACACCAGTTTATATTTTATTATACTTGAAAACTAGTACTATACTAAAAATACATTTTCAAATACTAGTCCGTTTATTTTGAATCTTATTCTATATGTTAATAATAAGTTCATGTTGAAGTAGGAGTTATGGTTTCTTACATGCCCCCTTAAAATAAGTCCTGCAAAAAAGTTTCGGCAAGTGCAGGGGTCGGTAACCCGCGGCGACTCGCATGCAGCTCTATGGATGTGAACCTGAAGCTCGATGGTTCAACTCGCAAATATAAATTCATTAAAAAAAATTTTAAATCAATCTGAAAAATTAACGAGTATTAGTCACCATTTTTATTTATGAAAATTCACTACTTATATATATATTTTTTTATGAATAAATGGAAACAATTTTTTAAAAAAAAATCTTTGATTGGCAAAAAAAAAATGTGTTTCCTTAGAAACTATGAAATTTTTTAAATTGTAATTCTTGACTTGTTTACTTTTGTAATTGACAAAATAAATGGCAAGCTTCTTAATAATAAGAGATTCTTTCGTCTTCTATTGTTTCTAGACTACAATTTTCGGTGAATTTGTTGCCCGGACGACTATATCAAGCCGAGAAAAGATATGGTTTATTTAAATGGTGCAGAGGTTGCAACCGAATCATTATATATGTTACCGGTGCGATAAAGATCGTGAATACTTTAATCGGTGCGAATCGAGCAATAAATAAAACGTTCAATTCAATTCTTGGGTTAAAGGCTTCTACTGCTTAGCGCAATAATTTCGCCAATGATTTGTGATGGTGATAATACACAGGGGATAGAAAATTAATCGGTATAAGAGTGAAATTCTACTAAAATGGAAGAGAATCCAGAACTTTGGAAATAAAACGTTTTTATCGCAAAAAGATATGGGTACATTGCAATCTCTAAAAAAAAATATAATGACAATGTACAAACAGTACATTTGCTTTTTTATTAGATTACTTTCTTCACACTAATAATTTTCATGTACTTCTTTTAACTGTTTTGTACGTTAGTATTTATTCAAATGGTAACGTTATTTTTTCATTCGTATTATGATAGTAACTGTCTATGGCCTGTATGATAAAACAACTTGGTTTTTAAGTAGTAAACATTGATTTAGATTTTCTTTATAAAATCTAAATTACTTAAGTGATAAATAATTATATCGTGTAACAAAATGATCACTCATAACTAAATAACAATACTATAACCTTGACCTGTGTCTATGGTCGATAAGCTTTAATAACATAAAAATAAGCAGTGTGAGAATGTATATAACATTCGTAGTAGCTTTTGTTGCGTTATCACAAATAAATGTTAATTAGTTTTACTTAAATTGAATAGTAATGTAAAATCTTTTGTTTTCTTGTCATTAACAATTGTCTAATTATTTATTTTTACAAAATGTGGAATGTGTTTTGCTTGGATTAAATTCTTGGAATATGTTCTAACAAAGTATTGTATTAGGTTAAAAAAAATATTTGTTTGTAATATATTTATATTTAGTTAATTATCTGTTTAAAAACATTATAAGAAATTCGCAAAGAAATCTTAAAAGTTTATGTTATTGTTTAAAAACTGTAAAGAATACATAGAGTGAAACGAAACGTAGAAGTGAATGTACCCATCAGCAAATGAATGACAAATTAAAAAGTTTTATTTTTCTTATATTGGTACGAGATTTTATTGATTGTTTTCTTTCAAGATTTTCGGCCAGACGGCGACTGAAATTGCAAGTTACTGTGATATATTTATTTTCAATTATTAACTATTCTTATCAAACCAATTAAATGATCAGGGGTATCGAGTTATGTCTATAAGTAATGGAAGGTACAGAACTGGGTGGCGACCAGCAATTCTGTTTGAGATGGAACAATTTTCAAGCAAACATAACTTCTCAATTCGAGGCATTGCGCGATGATGAGGACTTCGTGGATGTCACCCTGGCATGTGAAGGACACAGGCTGGAGGCCCACAAAGTGGTTCTCTCTGCGTGTAGTCCTTATTTCAAGGAATTATTTAAAGTAAGTCCATCTTTCTCTCCCCACACTTTGATGTGTCACCATTACAATGACTCTAGTGAAAGTTGTTATGTATAAAACACTTGATCTACTTACAAATGCCATGTCTCGCGTTCCGGTTAAGTACTCGTGATTTCATTTATTTGTACCTACTTTAGAATTCTGTTTCACAATTTCTAATTACCTCATTACCATTAAATCATACGTCATGATTTGATTTTTTATTTCGAAAAACGAGTGCAATGACATATTTCATTTAATTTTGAGGTACAATTATATCGATTGTAATTAATTTTTTCTATTATTGTCGTAAAAAAGTCTTTTCTAAAAATATAGGTTTTAACTTAATTAAACTTTTAAATAATTCTACAAACATGATAGCTTAGTCCATATATAACAAAAATGTTAATTGTGCAAAGTGTAATTAATTAACATTCAATCAATTCTAGTTCTATGATATTTCTTTTGTTTAAACATGAAAGTAGGTAAATGATATGTTAAAATACAACAACTGAACTAACATTAGGTTATAACATAGTCAGTAGAAGTAACTTAGGATTTTTAGTTAAACAATGTAATAAATTATATGGTACTTTGGCCCATTTTTTATAAATCTCTTTCTGTTTCTTAAAACAAATTTGTTTAAAAAACATAAAATAAGAACCTAAATTGACTTCATTCGGGCTTTTTTAAATTTATTAGTGAACTAAAACTTGAATTATGCTGTAATAAATATGTTGTATAATAATATTGATTGCATTTTAATAATAAAATCTTTTGAGAAAGAGAGTATTCACATGTTTTTAAACCATTATTATCATTACTTTTTAAACAATACTGTTGAAAATTCTGTGAAATTTATTGCATTCATAATATAATGACAGACTTAATTGGCACTACTTAAATTCCAATTTCTTTACCAATTAAAAGAAGGCAAAAACAGCAACAAGAACATGAGTTAAAAAAAAACCATAATGTAAACAATTTTGTAACTGTTTTAACTTGTCTATGAGGTTTATCATAATGACATTAAATCTTTAGTCATCATGTGTTAATAATGATTAATCCCATTATTTTTATATTACTGTTAACTTGATAATTAATAATTACCCAAGCTTTTGAGGTTCTATATAAAGCACAAGTACAAATGCTGTTGATTTATTATTTTATGCATTGTGAATACATACTTCAAAGTATTTTATTATTTTCCATTATTCACTCTGATGGGTTGTACTGTTTGATATGAGAGTGTTTTATAAAAATTTAATATAGAATAATGTATATTCATGAAAGTTAATTAATTATTAAACTATTTTATTTACATCATTATCAACCATGATTATAGTTTCTGAAAAAGCTGAAGACTCATTTTCTATATCCCCTGATGACTAATGGTAATCTTTTATTTTATGAAGACAATAAATATAGGTTATTGCTTAATAACCAGTCATTTGGTATTATACAGATACAGGATGGGATAATTACTTATTTTAAATTATATCTTAATAGTAAATTTAGTTGAAAATAAAATATTATTAACATAATGGTAATACATATTTTTTGTGATTAATTTACCAAAACATGATTTTATTCTATTTATACATTATTTTCTGTACTAATTTTAATACTAGTAATTTTAAAATTTCATTAAAAACTCAATTAATACTTTGCGGCATTATTGACCTATCAATTTTAAATAGGAGAAGAAAAAATAATAAAAAGATATAATAAGTAAAAAATAATAAAGAGAACAATAAGAAGATATAATGATAAAATATTTACGAAGCCTAAGTATAAACAAGCACTCTTTTGTTAAATGCATATTCCTATTACATCCTGCTACAAGGTTTTTTACTTTGTTTAAATAAACCTCTATTAAATTTACATTATATTATATGTATATTTAGTTATAATTTAAAACTTATAAAGATATATTTTGTTTCAATTTATTTGTTTTCTGGTGTATCAAAATGGCCTAATATGGCTATAATAAAAAATACAAAGTATTTTAACATAAAATACTTTGTAATTCAGAGAGTTTTGAAAAAGTTTTTTCAAATATTAAGAGCTAGACAATTATGGCAATAACAAGAGATGTATCTAATAATTCTGTTAATCATTTCAATGTTTTTTTGCAGTTGATATCAAATCTATCATAATCAGTTTGCCACATTGATTATTTTGTTTATGTAATAATTTATAACTATTTATAACTGATGGCATTAACACTTAATGTTGAAGCATATGGTAGATTTTATTGAAATAATTACTTTTGTTTACTGTAATATTTACAAAATATATTTTAGTCATTCATTAAATGCATTTTGAATAATGCAATATTTTTCTGCTTTATGACAACAAAAAAATTGAGGTGTAATTCTTAAATAATGATATAATAATAGAATTGAACATTTTGTGCTCTTATTGCTAGTAATAGCAGTAACTGTTTGCCTGTAATAAAATAACAAAAATTATATTTATTTGTCATCTGCATTAAATAGAGAAGCACAATGAGGTCCAGATTATATTATACTACAACTAAGCTTAGAAATTATTTCCTGCCTTGGCACCTTAATTCCTTATTGAGGATGAATGTAGGCGTAACCATCATAGCTAACATTTATTAATAGATTCTAGTACTTGAGTGTTACGGTCTCAATGTTACACTTTCCATAGAAATCATTTATTAAAGGTACATTATTTGTAGAAATTTTCAATGATTATTTGTCATTTATAAATGTAACTTATGAAAAATATCTTTTTTTTTTTTAAATATCTTAACAGCATAGTAATTATTCTTTAATTAGTTTTTTGCCTGTAACATGGTGATGGTATTTAGAAATGAGAAAAAATTTCGTTTTAACCTGCTGTTTCTTTCCCAAGACCATGTTATAAGCCATAAAGCCAATTAGGCTTTATAATTTAAATAAACGCCGAAACGACTTAATAATAAACAAGTGGCCCATACAAAATTTTGAAACTTTGGGCACTCACAACTCGGGAACCCGACCAACATACCAACAAGCGAGATCTATCTGTATGTCAAATTTCAGCTTCTTACCCCTTGAAGTTATTAGGTTATTAGTATATTGAAAATTGTTGACAGACGGGCGGACATTGTTTTTTAAATAAGTATAAAAAATATTTATAATTTACAATTTGCTTTGGAGCCGTCGTAACTTCTTTGGCTAATTTTACTTCTTCGGTAAGAGTTTTAAATTGTTTTCAGAACAATCCATGCCCTCATCCTATAATATTCATGCGGGACTGCGAGGTGTCGCACGTGCGCGCGCTGTTGCAGTTCATGTACGCGGGACAAGTAAACATTGCGCAGGCGCAGCTTAGTGCCTTCTTGCGTACCGCGGATGCTCTGCAGATCCGTGGCCTTACAGATTGCTCACAACACAACGATAAAGTAAACACATAAATTTTTATTCAAATGTCTATTATTTCAAATACTTCAGGTTAACATTATTCTTTTTTTGCAGAAGATCACTCGAAAATCGCCTCCTTCCCAATTACGTAATTTGCTCAGCGCCAAGCCGTCACATTCTACCTCCTCCTCCAAAGCCGCAAACCAAAACGTCGAAACAACTTCTGCCGATGATCAAGAAAAAATCGCTAGTCGTCGTTCCGCGAGAAATTCTCCCGATGTTGCCAGAAATAATCTCAGCGAAGAAGCTCCCTTTCAAACTTCTAGTCAAATGAGGCCTAATAATAATGACTATAGCGAAACCTGCACTTACCCTGCGTTAAGGGTGAAAACTGATCTCGAAGCACCAGAGGTGAACAATGATGAAAACGATATCTTAATGGACTCCGGTGATCCGGAGAAAATGGAAAAATGTGGGCAAGATTTCAGTGCATCGGACCTTTTGGAACCAAAAATGGAAGTAATGGAACAGGAAGTAAGCGACGAAGAACGATCTAGTTACCAACAAGTCTACTATAACGAGAATAATGCATTAGCTAACCCGTTTGCAACACTACAAGGTAAATTCTCGTTTGTCGCCGACTTGAAATAACTTAAGAGTATAATATGGTTCATTGTAAACTTTATGATCACCAGGTAACGTGGACTTAATGGGCGGGCTGAATACGGAGCTTCGGGACGAGAATGCAGAAGGTAAATAGTTTTTTTCTCTCTCTCACTGTCACGTCATTCTCACACGCACACGTCGACTCGGACAGCCGCGCCCCCGGCGAACCTTTTAATTTCACAGTCAATGTACTAATCGTTTAGACGAATTATTTAGAAGAGAGCGCGCGCGATTACGTTTCATGTGAGGTGGCTAGGCGCGCGGGTGTCGGGTATCTGTCGCGCAGCCGGCCGCCCGCCCTCAACTACGCTGCCACTTCCAATGCTAATAGGACTACGCTGTACAATTAAGTACAGCCCACCAATTTGATGTAAATTTCTCTTTTTTTAGCAGGAGACTTACGAACCATTGCAATTCTTGAATATGAAGCAAAGTAATACTTAGTCTTGGCTTGGAAATAACGAAGTATTTACAATACAGTTACAAGTAGCTTAAAATTAATGTAATCATTCATAAAGTTTCAAATGAATAAAAGTTATGAATTAAAATTTGAAATGGTATCACAGTACTTGTATTAATTTTTAAAACATTTGTCGATCAATAATTTAAGAATTATTTATTTTGAGGTTTCAAGCTAGGTAACGCAAATAAATTCTAAGTATTAGCATTGGAAGCAGTGTGAAGCGGGATGATAATTGGTGGTAAGGGGAGGTTGGGATAAGTGCGTGGATGGGGGCGGGTGCCGCAGTGCGAACTGGTGTTGTTGGCAGCGGGCGGCGCGGGCGTGCGGTGCACGCAGTGCGGGCGGCGGTACAGCAACGCGTCGAACCTGCGTCAGCACGTGCGGCTCATCCACGAGGCGCAGCCGGCCGTGTGCGCCACCTGCGGCCGCTCCTTCAAGACGCCGTTGTACCTGCGTCGGCACATGTTGGCGCAGCATCCCGTCTGCCTCAAGCCTACGCCGCCGCTCCCCGCGCTGCGGCCCGCCCAGCATTACCAACAGTAGCGCACGCGCTCTCTTAGTCCTCGATGGTTTCAGACGCCTGAGAGGACCAGCTCCGCGATTCGCGTCTTGAGACTAACTCTCGGTCGCCGGTGATGTTGTTTGTTACAAAAGATGATTTATTGTTTGCTCTATAACTAATAACAACTCTTGTGAAGGTTTGAGCTCTATGAATCATAGAATACGCGCTTTGTGAAATATCTTGGAACTAGATATTTCTAAGAGGACCAGCTCAGCGATTGATTTTTTCTAGATATATTGATAGTTAGGTAGCTGGTCCACTTGAAAAACACAAGCTTCACTAGTGTACAAGGAAATTGCGACAGCGAACACGATTAGTGAAGAAGTTCACGCCTTTTAAAATTAACATTCATAATACATTGTTTGTGAAATACTTAAGGTATGGACAGTGAGTACCTTTGATAAGAACATCAAAATGTAGCTTTTGTTGTCTTTTATCCCTTTCCACACCATTGAAAAGTCGTTGTGCTGGTTCTCTTTGTTATATTGAACGAGGAGGCACAATAGTGTTCATTTGAAAATTCGCTTTGCTTTACACTACTGATCGTGCATTTATTAATTGTATGAACGCGTTTAAGTTCGGAAATATTGCGTATACTATTGCTCCTCGTCGCTAAGTTTCTTCGCTTCACGAACAAGTGGCTTAACGTCATTATGAAGACTGTCTGTAGATTTATCTAGTCTGTGATCGGAGTGTCGCCGGGGGCCTTTCTGCCGTCACACCTCTCCGCTTATTGCGTGCCTTTCAATAGTTGTACCAAGTGCCAGATATTGGTTACCTTAGCGAGTCCCATTTAATTAATCGAGACTATGAGTAAACTTTAATATTTATTTAATCAATAACTGTTGTTGATACTAAAAGGCGAAGTAACATCTGAAGTGAAGTGCAACATTTAACTCGTGGAGGAGACTGACTCACGCCAAGTTATTATATTTCTAGTTGGTGTATGACTAACTGGGACTCGTTAAGGGAAACGCTTAAATACCTTCCTTTCTGACAATAGACTGATTGTTGTTAAAGCATTTGTTGCAACCGGTGCTGATTTATCATAGGTTATTTACAGGTTACATATTATACATACATACCTACAATATACACGTTATCCAATTGTTCGGCATTTTCTATCGCATTATTAGTAAATGTGTATTTTGATAGGGTTTAATTTTTTCTTTGTATTGCAAAACGCGATAGAAAGGGTCGAACATATCCGTTTTTAAGTGTCGGACTCACGTTGTTTAATGAACTCGTGACCATCAACAATGACAATAGTGATATTTTTATACACAATAGTTTATCTTTACACAGTGTTATATATTGTTGAGTGATTGGACGGCTCCCGGTAAATAGTTTGTACAAATTTCAGATGTAAATGGTTAATATTAATGTCTTCAGATTAACCCGACAAAGAGAGTAATAGTTGTTACAGTATTCAATGTTAAAACTTGCCATAGCACCCGTGTATCCAGTGTCAAAGCACTGAATTACAGACTTTATTAGCTTTAAGAGATTGCGTATTTTTTTTTTTATTTCTGTGACAGGTTAACTAGCATTTTAAGGGGTCGTATAAAGAAGGAAAAGGTTTGCCATGAAAAAAAAAAACATCTAGTCATTAAAAAAAAAAACAATTATTAGTAAGGGCACAATTTCGCGAGTATGGATTAGGGTTGTGAATTTTGATTCTTTCGGTAAATAATGATACAAGTCATACCAAATTTCTTGAGATCTCAATATTTTACATGATCCAGATTTGTCATGGTCATTTTAAAACATCGGTCTCAGTTAAAAATGGCGTTCTTTTTTTAATAATAATTCATTTTTAATTAAAGGTGAAAGTCATATTAACGTTCGTAAATTTAAGAGTCTTGGAAAAGCACTTATTATTTTTAAAAACACTTGACGTCATAACAACTATATGCAGAATTATGACTACATTAAAATAAAGGAATCCGATCGTACTTGATAAATATCGATCTATGCTATAAAATATAAATAAATTAAAAATATAATATTACAAACATTTAAAGGTTTCCATTAATTACTAATTTAGACTATTTCTAGTATTCTTTTCTAGTGTTTAATATTCGCAATATCGGGATGACGTGTCGTTCCATGCTTACTATCTGGTTGTCCCACATTAGGAGCATGTAATATTTTCAAAACTGTTGTTTGTTCGTTATTATACATTTCTTTTCTAATTTACAATAATTCCAGTGAAAGATGATTAAAAGTAATTTATGTATCACTTCTGTAGTATTTTACATAGCTATGTTTTTTACACACACGCTAATGTATAATGTTTACTGTTATTAGTACTTTTAAATGTTTTGCAATATAAATAAGTCGGACAATTTGAAGTTTTAGCTGTTTGCAACTCGTATGTGAGGATCCATACTTTATCGTAAATGATATTATATAGTACTATGGATGTATTCAAGTTCGTCTGTGCAATTGCTTAGTGCAAAATATTACAACTTTTATGTATGTACATACGAATGTAATTTTTTTACTAAATAATTAAAAAATAAAGTATTCGAAATACAAGGGGATTTTTTGTTGAAATCGCAATATGCTTAGCGTTGGTTAGCTTCTATTTTTTTCATATACATATTTATACAATTATATCTTGTGCAGCATTGTAGGCTCTTTCTATTTTAAATATTCTTCCATAAGAATTCGTGTCTGGCTTGTCGTGCTTTATTAGTAATATTTTAAATAAAATAATTACAATTATAACTTTCTGTTTTTGTATACGAATCATCAGAATGTTAATACAGTATCTTTATCATATTGAAAACACATGTATCTGTGAGCTTTATTTTAGATTATTGATAGATGTAGCATTACTGTCACAAGGATCTGTTGTAAATAAGCAATTTCATAAAAGTTGCGCCATACTGTTATTCGAAGTACATTGTTATCGTGACTATTTGCACACAACTACAATATCATTGCTTATACAACATAATTGCATGTTATAACCGATGAAGCAGATTTCATTTCGCTCTATCCATTCAATGAAAAAAAGTTTACTTATCAATGTTAAGTGATGAAGCGACGATCTTCTAACCGTTTGAAGGTCCGTAAATTAAATCGAGCTGGAATATAGCGGGTACAGTATAGTTAATTGGAGTAATTTAATAGGTTATTGTAAGATTTGAATATTGTGACGAAAGCTTTAGTATTAGTGTCGATGTTGCAAGCGAATGTACTGAGCGATCGTTGTGTGGACAGCGAGTTGCGGGCGTTGGGACGGTCGTCGCAACCGTCCTGTGCCTGACGCCGTGTGGTTGGAGCAGCACCGTCGCGCCCTACCCTTCCTGCTGAAGAGGGAGAACGAGCGCGGCGTCACTGCCCCCAGGCTTGTGAGTTATATTAAATTCTTATCACCCTCATTATCATCAGCTGATAAACGCTAACTGCTAAACATAGACTTTCCCCAAAGATCTCCCTTCTAAATTACTACTGTAACAACGTTTTCGGTCACCGACCGACGAGTGCCGGCGTCAGTGTTCCCGTCCAATTACGATTTGGGCGTCTTCAAAAAAAAAAGTGAATAGGTATTTGCTAGGTTAATGCGCTTTACCATCATAGACCACATCTTCATTTAACACCAGGTGGGATCGTGG
>DWLS01000246.1:0-35176 GCA_018246255.1 Pachliopta kotzebuea | reverse complement strand
TATATATATATATACATATTTTTAAATTAAAAATTATTAGCCTATACTTAATTTATTATTTATTTATATAAATTTGTAGTAATAATTACCTATCTTAATATGTTAAATCCTTTCACCTCGTTAACATTTCATATGAAATTTTATTGTGCCACGTTACGTGTTTAAAGATTTTTTATGACTTTGTGGACATAAAAAAAGGTTTACCATCCCTTTTATATACTAACTAGTAGTTGCCCGTTGCATTCACAACTAAAAAAACTAAAAAAAAAATATGTAAAATTAATAAATTTTGAAACGTCGTTACCATAGCTATATGTATAGCATAGGTAAGTCATTAAGCTGGCATAACTACATCCCATTCTGCACGGACGCACGGCAAAAAAGGATAGATATTAGTAGGATTGTACTTTAATTAAGAAGAACAGTAAAGTTAGAAACCTTGAACTCAAACCGTACTTAGATGAGATTTAAATAGAGCGTGATGACGTAAGTTCACAGCGGTGCCTCACCCGCCGTATTGCACCGATCCAGGTTCAAATTCGTTTTGTTTGTATCACAATTAACATGCTATTTATTGTGGTTTAAAATAAACAGTAATGACCGTTCCGATATTTTTAGCATCCGACTTACCTTGCGCGGTATAACTTAAGTGTTAAACGGAGACAAGAAAATACGTCTGTAATCAATACAGATGCCGTTTTACTACATATTTAATACACCGCAAAATGGCATCACCGACGCTACTCGTTTTTTTTAATGTAAATAATTTTCCGTTAGTGCGAACTTGCGGTTAGGATATCCGCTTTCAATGGTTCCGGTTTTGTATTTCATTAGATACGTATTTCTAACATGTTAATAAAAATATCAATACAAACTAAGACACTTCTTGAATATCAAACTTTTTTAGTTCTTACAAATATCAGAGTAACGCACGCATAATATCTTTATCCCATATACGTGATTACTTCATTTGACATTTGTTGGCAACATCAATACTGTATTATTGGGCTAGATATAGACTATATTCTAGTAAAAACTTAAATATCAAGACTTATTTAACCAATATCTATATTAAATACGATTTAAATAACAGCCGATATTTTTATATCAGCGCCATCTTTTGACGGAATATAGTAAACTATTAAATCTTTTATTAGAAACTAACTGAGCAATACGTAGTTTTATATTCTATTGAAAACATTATTTTTTGTAATTCCAAAAGAGCCAATACAGTAAAATACTTTAAAATTATACTCCTATAGACGAACACAGTAATCTGCACATTACTGCTTAGCAGTAGGATTTGTTGTTGCGATGGTGTACTTGCTCGAGACGGTCTCTAGCAATAGATTATTACTAGTAAATAATTAAAACTCTTTTAGAACGAAATAGTACTAGTAAAATTTATTACTAGGACGCCCGATACAAATTCTGTTAAATACCAGGTTTCATAATACTTTCAAGTATTTTCAATTATTATTTTCTTGATGTAGTGTTATCTAAGTTTAACTTGCTTAACGTACATTATATGTTCTATTATATACAAAGATAATATACGGTAAAAATTATCATCAAATCATGCAATGTATAACATAGGTAAAATAATAAACAATCAAAACTTTTTAACCGTTAATGACTTTCATCAATATTTGGTGCGCGTACTAAAAAACAAATACCAGGTTTTAAATCCTTTTTTTAGCCCAGGGGAAACTTAAGATACCTAGCTTCTGGAAGAAGTTAGGGTTATATAAGACCCAATAAAACCTCTTCTGTGCATTGCGGGAACTTCCGGGATAACCTACGGAACTCACCGTTTCCTCCCTGCATTGTTGCCGAGGAATGCCCACGGAATAGGGTTTCAAAGCCTAAATGAACTAGTATTACTCCTCGCAACTGTTAATTTTTTTAATAATATAGAAGTATGTACGCAAAATATTCGCAGGGAATATTGATACGCCCGATTTGAGTAAACTTCACAGTACATTAGGCCGGCTGCGGGCCGCACGGGCGACCTTTGCGAACGGGCCCGTAACGCTCGATTACTTTAACAGTTGTTTAATTAAGTGCTATTTCACTCATCCCAACAGAATATTCGACCTTATTGAATTTAGAGTATATAGGTCAATACATGACCATAACCTCGCCTACTTTTAAATGCGTTCTAGTCACTAACCCAGTTAACGCTTATTCACTATTCTGTACATTCATGTATTTGGATGGTAACAATCGCGATCTGTTTAAACCTTAGTTAATTTTACACGAGAATTATTATAGTTAATTTTTTTTTTATTTATTTAACATCCCAAACATGAATTTATGATACTAATATTGACCTTAACTGTATTAAATTAAACAAAATGCTAAATTGAAATGCCTATCAGATATTTCAGTACTGTTTACATTTAATAATATTCTTTTAAAAATGTTTAATAAATATCAAAAGTTTATTTTCGTACCGAATTAATGTCTTCAATAAGATACCTTCTATAGAGGATATATTTAACCCATAAAATCATTAGTCGTCTTCAAGGTTTGGAGTATTCACGGTATCTTCATTCGAAACACAACCACAGCTTTTAACGGTATGTAATAATAGCATGTCTATGGAACTGCTTTGACCAGCTCTGAACATCCTCGTGAGTACTAAGACCGAAGACAATGCCCAGCTGTTCCTTCTCAAAGTCTTTGTAAGTGCGATAAGGTCGTAAACCGGAAACAATATCAAAAGCTATTCTGACCGACATTCGTGAGTGCGCTTTTTTTGAGTATTTTTCAGACTTTTTTGAAACAAAGCATTTATAGATATAAAGAAATAAACAAAGAAAATGTACGTATTGTATTTAAGTTACTTATTTCTATTTTTAGTATTAACTCAATTAGCGAGCTCAATGAGCAACGCCAATTAGCTTCGAGACGTCGCACGAAAAAACATCACTTTCTTTTTGTTTAATAAGAAATCGGAGAGAGAAATATTTCTACTGAATAAAATATCACTTTTTTTAAGTATTTCTTTTGTTCTATCACAGATAAGTTTTTTTACATAAGAAACAGTATAAACGTGTTAAAAGGAAAAGGTCAATGTTAAGAAGGCAAGGAAGAAAGTTTGCGAGTGTCACAAGATACCCTACAAGTTGAAAGGTCAAGGTACCTTTTAAAACTTGCCGCGTAACAAAGCTCTGCTTAGATTTGATTGCAGGCGATATAATGTTACATCATTAAAAGTATTACTTTAATGTATTAACTAATAACTTGGTGGTTCTGTATCATGTTCAGATATCGATACTTAAGCTTCTAACTTGATAACTTTTACAATGATTATAATTTGATGACTATACTTCTTAGGAAGTTCTTCTTTGATCAATAAAATGGCATAGCTTCATTCCTGTATCAATAAATATAAAATAAATCTAGGTTCAGAAATCATAATTATATTTTCTTATTAAGCTAGTTTTTAGAAGTTTTATACTTAAATATTGTTTGATATATTAATTTTTTATATACATTTTTACTTACTAATATCTATAGCTGTACGTTTTTATATGTACTATCGAATAGGCGTTTGTGTATGTAAATATATAAATAACATATAAACAAGATACTTAAAACTATTGTAATTTTAAGTACTAGGTAGTGTTACTTATTTGACGCAACTTAATAAACAAATAAATACTTATTGTACTGTTCTGTTTGAAGGCGGAAAATAGTTGATATATCAACCGAATAAAACGTTCAAAAACAAATATTATTATGAAAATTAATTGTATATTAAACTAGCATACATATACTTCGATTTCACATGTAAATAGAATATATTACATTACTCCCAAATATTAATAAATCAACAGCTAAATCGTTTAATTAAATCACTTAAAGCATATGTTGATTACTCATATTGTTTATTTAATAAGCAATCAGCTTACGACAACTTAAAGAAGAATTAACATATGTTAAACTTTACGCAACGGGTAATTATTTATCAGGCTCAATATTTAATTACCAGTAATTTTAACACGTGTCAATAAAAAACACATTACGTATTATCAGTATAAGAAATTTGTATGTTAGTAAAGTTTAAATTTTTAACTATTACTATATAACTATAAACATCAAAAGTTTTTTATCTCCATTCTTTACTATTATTATCTTCTTAATCATCAGCTGATAGACGTCCAGTGCTGGACAAAGGACTCCCCCAATAGTGGAGGGATTTGGGCCATCTCCTACCACACTGGCCCAATTTGGTTGAGAGTCAAAGCCTCGTTTTTTGATTAGCAGGCTACACCACGAGCAGGTAAAGTTGGCTTGGATTCTGTGAGGAGTTGTGTGGTATCCCTTCAGATAAAATCATCTTCATACGTATCTCCTCTTAAACTACAGATAATTTTTTATCGAGTGTAGATTCATAAATGAAATGCCTCCTTTATTCGGGTGGTTAAAAAAGGAGTTCCTCACACCCACCTGTCTTTGTTTTTTCGACATTTGCCCTTCATGTTTTGGGAAAGGGTCCTTGTGTGCTTTTCTTTTATTTCTTTAAAATATTTTTGTTGCTTTCTTTTCCTTAACTGTTTTCTCTTTCACTCCACATGTTTCTTATCATCCATACCTTTGCTACATGTGTTTCCTTCCTCTCTCAGACCTAAATTACCACCATATTACATATTTTATTTTTATATATACTTTCTTTTACATTTGTCAGTGCTTATATCTTTTATTTATACAGTTCCTTTCTCATTTACAATTTTAAAACTCATACTACGCACACCCACCTGTCGCACGGAACCCGATCGCGTGAGTCATAATATTTAACTTGCACGGAACGGATGTCCGTTTTTAATTTAACATCTACTAAGCGGTGACACTTCTAGCGTTTTTTCGACTTCGATGAGACGAACAAGGCGATCACCTGATGGTAAGTGATGCGCTTGCCCATAACAAAAAGGTATAAATAAGATGGTAATCACAGCACCACATTGTGTTTATCGCTTTGAAACGTAAGGTGTTAATCTTTTTACCCCAGTAATATTACCAGCATAAACTACCCTTCATACTGGAACACAGTAATGTTTGTATAGTACTGTTTGCCGGCTGCAATAGGAGCAGACAGTACCTAGACGGTTCCTAGTAACAAAGACGTAAACCAAGTTTACTGGTGGTAGACGAGGCGTTTACAGTAAATTGTACTTTCACTATACATAACCACTAACATAAACAATGACATAAGACAGTTCTTTAGTATTTAAATCTGATTTGAACCTGCAACTGTGTACACGTTAGTGCCAAAATAAACCTAAGTTGGTATCTATCTCAAACGAAATTTCTACTTAACATTTTGATTTGAAATTTTTGTTAAAAAATCCAAGATAATATGAAAATCATTAATGATTATATTAGATCTATCACTAGTAAATTTTTAATGATTTTTCTTAAAAGAGTTCCGTTGACTTGTCTGAATTTGTTTCGGATTACAAAGCGTCCGACCATAAATTAAAAAGAAGTTTTTATGTAACGACGCCGCTTTAAAACAAATAAATTATAAACAACCAAATCATATTAGAAAAATAAAAAAACAATTAATAATAAAAAAACAACCAAAAATATTAGAAAAATAGAAAGATAAGATTAGGGTTTTATTAGAAACAATAATAACGCCACTTTATGTAAGACAATACAGAATATTTGTTTACAAGTGTTAACAAAATCTTTAGCAACAAATGTGAACAATTAGTCTTTTTTTCCTTACGATCAGCTCAAAAAATATGCGAGCTTTAAGTATTTTCCATAAACTACATTATTTACAAATCTTCGCTAGTTTCGAATAATCTTACTGTCATCTTACTAGTGCATAGTAAAGTCATTTACTTAAAGTAATTTTTATTTTAGTTCAAAATATTTAATATGTTCTTGTGACCACCGCCCGCTGTCACACGGACCCGCTACCCTTACACTTGCCGCAGCAATTTAATAACTTAAAATATCGAGATAGAGTTACTGTAATTCCATTAAGTATTTACTTATGTTATATACTTAATAACAAAACAGACTAATATATGAAAATTTCTGACTAACTTAATCTAGCTAAAATTTTCTACTACATCTTCTATCATCATATAAATACATTATACTAGGTAAGTTTTTGTGTCTTTAGCGAATGACTTATTATCAAGTGTTTCTATTTTAAATTAACACTTTTTTTATTATTTGTTTAAAACCTTATAAGAGGTATACCAAAGGCTTAATACATATGTGTAAACTCGATCAGCTAACCTTCAGTTAGGAGAGATGTTAAGCAGTTTAAGAGATTAGATAATCTCGAATAATGATAACGACTATCTTCTTCATCAGTTGATAGACGTCTACTGCTGGACTTGAACATCATTCAATAGTAGAAGGGCTTGGGCCATCTCCGACGATACTGGCCCAATGGGAGTTAGTGGACAGCCAGTCTCGTTTGTTGGTACACAAGGTGCAGTATGAGCAGCTGAGGTTGGATTGGTTTCCGTTATGTGGTTCCTCTTAACACAATCCCTATACTTTGATCTTAACCAAAAGGCCGAGAAGCGATAAAGCCGTGATAGCCTAGGAGTTTGAACTCCTGCCTTCTACTCCGAAGGTACCGATTTCGAATCCGGCCTACTCCTGAATTTTACAATAAAGGTACAGTTAGTATAACATCTAATAACACATGCTTTAAGACATGTATCAAATCGTGTGGATTTAAATTACCTTCCTTGTATAGAAAAGGATGTTAGCTTTACAGTTCAGGCAGCACGACTCTGGAATTCTTTGCCTGATAGTATAAGAACTCCAAACAAAGAAGTTTTCAGGAGACTGGTGAAAAGGAACTATTTAAAATCACGAGATTAAGTTATCTGTTTTTACTGGTTTATGTATATGTCTTCTTTTGTATTTATTTATATAATTGTATATATAAGTATATGTATGTATCATATACAGACTAGTATTATTATTTTAGCTTAAAATATATCTTTCAGACTTCACCTACTACATCATCTCACACCTCCTAGGTTAATTGGTAGAGAATGCCAGTATGCATTAAGTACGCCTATTGTACCCTATTTTTAGGTGATTTTAAAAGTTTTTTTTTTAATTAAATAAATAAAAAGAAAAATGTTATATCCTGATAGTATCCCAGTTAACTTGCCGTAGTACCAAGTGTCAATGAACCCGCGTAACAATTGCCGCGCCGTGGGAACTCCGCAAAACTCTTTTATAAATGTGCTCCCACACTAGCTTCTAACTCTTGTTTATTAACCTATTCTTATTTAAACGACAATGTTCATCCATCCATTAGTCCATCAATAATTTTCAATCTCGACAACTACAAGGCTAGGAGCTGGTGCTGAAGTCATACAGACAGATCTCTCTTAGATAAGATCAGAGCCGTTGGAATTTTGTTGGTAAGTGGTCGGGTTCCCGAGTTGTGAGTGCACAAAGTTTCACAGTTTTGTATGGGTAAAATTACTTTTTTTTATTTATTTATTAAGACACACCGACAGCAATATATACAAAACATTCAAGCTTAAAATTAATAAATATAAGAATAGGTACTGTTATGTAAGCCAGTTACAGGCGTGTAAAGCAATCTCTTATAACACTATATATTAAAGCAATTTTACAAACAACGGTAAAATTGGTTAAGTTCAAATGTTAACTAAACATTAAAAATACACATAAAATAAAAATTTAAAATGACACGAAAACAAGAATTGACTTGTCAGAATTTGTTTCGGACTACAAAGAGTCAGACCATAAGTTAAAAAGGAGTTTTTATATAACGACGACGCTTTAAAATCATTGATACAAATCATATTAGAAACAATAATAAAGCCACTTTATGTAAGACAATACAGAATATTTATTTACAAATGTTAAAAAAATGTAAACAATTAGTCTTCTTTTCCTTGCGATCTGCTCAAGAAATATTCGAGCTTTAAGCTTTTTTTATAAACTACATTATTTACAAATCTTCGCTAGTTACGAATTATCCACTTAACATCCCCTTATCAATTATAGACAAAGAAACTTTAAAGTAATTAAGTATTTTTTTAATTAAACACAAGTTAAACTAATATAACAGCATTAGTAAGTTTATTACTCTTATGCGACGAGACGAGCAATGCGTTCACTTGATGGTAAGTGATACGTTTGCCCATAATATAGCGCTGGTTAATATGGTATACAGCACCATATTATGCTCTTGAGACATAAGATGTTAAGTCTCATTACCCCAGTAATTACTATTTGGTGGAAGAAATAGGAGCTGATTGGTAACTATCCAGACGGTCTGTGGCAGAGACCTGTTTAAATATAACTGTGTTTCACTTTGAAAGTGATGTTAGCTAGTGAATTTACTGCGGTAACGAGACCTAAAATCTTATATTTTAAGGCGACCTCAATGTGGTTTTTTGTATACCATCCTAATATCATTATATTTTAAGAGCAATACTTCTTCTCCAACGTCATTAACAATTAACATCAGATCAGATGGTAAGTGATACGCTGGTCGCATTAAGACAGGATTTTAAGTGTTGTTACCCTAGTAATTTTACTAGCATATAACACCCTTCAAACTAGAATATAGTAATGTTCACATATTACTATTGGTCGGTAGAAATAGGAGCTCCGTTGTACCTACCGAAGTCTCAGGTAATCTGTTTATTGATTCATGACTCTTTCTGTCCTCGTCATTAGAAAGAAAGTAACCGTTAATTTCAGATTAAGTACATATAAAAAAAAACATTTAAAAGCTGAGTATTACTATATACTATAGTAATATGTTACTTTAATAAATATGTTACTGCCCACCCGTCAACCCTGAGGGTCGTTCAACTTTAATTGCGGAACCGAATAAGCAATTTAAAGTATTACTTAAACACAATGGAAACAGTTAATTTTAACCGAGCCACTTGACTTCATGTTTACTGTTACACAGTAATGAGAATTTTGAATCATTTTATAATAATCCATCATCAATCATAAGTTTTAACTGCTATTGAATAATCATTAAACTCATATACTTATTTCTTCCTGTTACCGCATCCAGGTTAGGTACAACCCCAGCTCCTTTTGCAGCCGAAAAATACTAGTTTAAATATTACTGTGTTCTTATTAGGTGGGATGTATGCTAGTAAAATTACTGGGGTAACGAGACTGAACTGTCTCAAGACGATAAGCGCGAAATGATGTATTATATCTTAAGTGACGCTATATTTATACACATGTTACATATATACATGTATTTTCATATTTATCTTCATTTATATTTATATATATTATCGTATGTATAAGTATATGTACGTACCAGTAATTTTGTTTATGTTTTATATGTAACTTTCTCACTTTTACAGTATCTCCAACCTCCTCGGTTGACTGGTAGAGAATACCTGTATCCATCAAGTTCCTATTGGACCCTAATAGGTGTTTAAAAAAAGTTTAAATAAATAAATAAAAATACACCATCAGATGGTGACACTTATATAATAACAAACCAGAAAGACGTGTTATTATCCGGCTCTGTATTATCTTATATGTTGAGAATATTCTGTAATGAACCAGGGCCGGGATCGGCAACCTTTTCAGTTACAATTCAGAAAAAACAAAGTTTTTTAAAACCACAAAATGTTTGCTTGACTATATATAAGTAAATAAATAAATTTTTGATAAAACATTATGTATCTATTCATAAAAAAATCTCTTTATTCATATATATATAAGTAGTGATCTTTCACAACAGAGTTATGGTGCCTAAACCTAATTAGTTGATTCAGAACGATTTCTATTGTTTTTTTTATAATTAATATTTAGTTATGAAACTAAAGAGTCCAAAACTAGACCAAGGGGCTAATTTTCATACTTTAGACACTAAGGTCATGAGTTCGGTTCTCAATGAAATTTCTCCATTTCGCTTTTACCTCTCTATCCGCAGTGCTAACTTTAACCTTTCATATCTTCTGTGCCGGAAGAGCTATAGACCATTTTTTTTAGATTTAAAATCTCCATATCCTGTACTTCATTTCATCCTAACGTAGGATCCCTGCGACTCTTCCAGTTAAAAAGTTACAAGGGTTACGGACTAACGAAAATAATAAGGTTAACGCCGAAGCAATCAGGTAATAGAGACTAAAACTATTTATATTTTTATTATAAAGATTCATTCTTTAATGTAGTGTCTCTCATATTTAACTATTTCTAGGAAACTTCCTAATACATTTTTTATTATCATTTGTAATAAATATGTACAACATATGATACCAAAATTTGGAAGAAAATCATCATATGTTTACATATAATGATTTTCCATATACACATCCAGTTCATAACATATCATTATTAAACAAAACTGAAACTTTTAAATAAAATATGAGCTAACACTTAACGACAAAATCACGTAGTATTAAGTGACAATGAGCCCATGAATGGTAACAGTTACTCACTAAGAAATTCCCCACTCATATGTTTATAGCCGGAACGTATCAATGTTGTTATACCAGCAGGTAGATGATGATAACTAGACGATGGGTTTCGTAATCAACCACCAGCACCAACACCAATCAAATTTAAGAAATCAATTACATTGATATCAATACAGAGAAGCATTGTAGCGATGACAAGATGCCGTCATCAATAAACATCAGCTCGCGTACGCGACCCTGAGTGTGCCAAATCGGGTGAATAGATCCACAAGTCATGAGCTGATGGTAGATATATAATGATATTACCTGGATAACGAGACTTACCACTAAAACGAGCGCAATATGATGCTGTGTATATCTTAATCAATACACGTTATGGGCAAGAGTATCACTTACTATCAGATGAACGCTTTGCTCTCGACAGCTCATTAAAAATATATTTATGTATATAACAACTGTCGGATGGTGAGAGTAATCTGTAACCCATGGTGAACTCATGGAAATTGCTGTCACCTCGTGATTTCCTCTGCTCCGTTGACCATAGACCTGGACAACTTTCTTTAATGCCCTCTTAATGGTAAATCATGAATCCTTCCAGAAACATTAAAGGGACTATTTACTATAACAATACTTCTTTATTGATATTACTCGTTATAGAGTGTTCGTGGTCATCATTTCAGGTGTTGCTGGCACAACGCCTCACAACGCCACCACTTCTGGTGGTTGCTTTCCTCGTACAATCATATAGTGATGATGAGCCATTTACTGTATCTTTTGTCTGACCAGTCTACTTCATAAGCGCTATTCCTCGTGGTCTTGTACCCTCAACTTTTCCCTGGACCATAGTTGCTATATAACGACCTCCCCTTGACGGTAAACATAACCAACAAAGCTGAGGATACGAGACTGTAGCAAATGTGATAAAGGCTGCTTGCTGCTTACTTCTCGAAATATAGACTCGTTGGTATACGAGAAGAACAAGTGAAGATATGAGAGTGTACCAAACACCTTGGTACGGAATTCAGTCTACGATGATAATACTAGAATATAACAAAAATCATATATATGCCATTAAAATAATAGAAACCCGCTCCCGCTTGTAGCTTGTGCCAAAAAGATCGCATTACCGAAGCGACGTTATGAGTAATTTTTTGTTTGCATAAGAGTAATGAATCGAGGAAATATCTGCGGCGACGTGAAGGTCATCAGGATCACCATGGCATTACTCGCTAACCTGTAACTAACTCCCATACCCAAATACGGTTTAAGTGATATTTTTCCAAAACATAAAAATTGAGTTACTATAACCATTCCAGTAAAAGTCCAATCAAAATCAGTTTAACCGTTTCCCAGATTTTAAGCCAGAAAATTATATTTTAAAGCACTGTTTTAGAGAATTAAGTAAAAAACTTATATTTGTATTGAAACTTGACGATTTGTAATAGGCCCTACAAAAAGGCCCAAAGTCAACCAAAGGGCAAAGGAAAGAGCTATAGCAGGAGTATCTCTAAACCTCTTAGAAATAAGAAAGTCCCCAGAACTAAGGTCACCGACATAGACCTAAAGATTGCTAGACTTGACCATGAGTAGAGGACATTCGGCGAAAGACCGACCGGGGGCAGTAAGGTTCTAAAGTGACCGAGTACCAGTAAACAATGTAAATTCGGAAAAATTGTGAAGGTGTGAAAGAGAAAAGAATGAATGGGGAAATTAAATGTATGTTAGAAGAAAAGCAAAATAAGAAATGAAACTAAAATTCCTTGTCCTGCAATACGAGGGAACGATGAAAAAATTAAAAAATAAACGCGTACCAGTAAACAATGTAAATCAAAAAATTGTGCAGGTGTGAGAGAAGAAATAATGAATGAGAAAATAAAATGTATGTTAGGGGGAAAGCAGAAAAAGAAAAAAGAAACTAAAATTCCTTTTCCCTCAATACGAGGGAACGATAAAGGAATTAAATAATAAATGCGTACCAGTAAACAATGTGAATCGAAAAATTGTGAAGGTATGAAAGAAGAAAGTGTAAAAGAGGAAAGGAAATGTATGTTAGAAGAAAAGCAGAATAAGAAAAAGAAACTAAAACTCCTTGTCCCAGAATACGAGGGAAGGATGCTAGATGATGTCACCGAGGATGGTTAAGGATCTCATAAAGCAAGAACTCCTGGATACACCGCAAAACCAATCGAAGTAGAGAGCTTTAGGAGAGTTCTATTTCCAGAAGTGGGCGTTTATGTACTGATGATATTGAAAACAGATCTACTTATTTATTATCTAGATTTAGTATCCAATATTAACACAATCCGTTTGTTCAGCGTCGCTGGATCCACTTCACGTGATTGCTCACTCGTTAAACAACAGTACCGCTTCAGTATCTACATCAGCAGCTTTATTTATACGGAACAATAACTTAATGCTTATTTTAGAACTTATTTCTTTACTTACTTTTAGAGGAATTCAGCGAACATATATTTCCTTATATTTCCAACGGCTATATATGTTACTGTTACTAGTACACGATACACGTATACAAATAATTAAAATAGTATACCCTTCCTATTTGGTTATGCTGAAAGAGAACTCTTTTTAGGGTTAAGCTCGACTTTGTTACACTATGTTTGTTACTCTTATTAAATAGTTTTGTTTTATATATATACGTGTAAGTGTGCATAAAGAATAGATAAATAAATAAAAACGATGTATTTTCACTGAACAAAACCTAGGATAGGTTTATGTTGTCGAAGACCGTCTAGGTAGGTACCACCGCAGCTTCTATTTCTACCGACAAATACTTCTGTGCAAACATTACGGTGTTCCGGTTTGAAGCGTGGTGTTTGCTAGTGAAATTACTAGGGTAACAAGGCTTAATAACTAGTCTCGAGGCGATGAGCGTAATGTGGTGCTGTGTATACTAAAATAGTATTTTAACCAACGTTGTGTTATCGGCAAGCATATCTATTACCAGATGAACGCTTTATTCGTCTAGTCGCGTCGTAGAATAAAATTTTAAAATAGTATGTAACAGGTTATATTTATAAAAAATATAGATAATTACGTAGTTTAATTTAGATGTAATAAGAAAAATAGCTAGCTGGTTCTGCGACAGCACGTCACAGCATCTCGCCGCGATCGCTGGTTCCCAAGTTGGTCCAATGAAAGCCATTGTTCTGTTCGGAATGCGCATTCAATCACGCTTACTGTGTCGTATTCTTCGAAAACGTAAAACGCGGTTAAATCTAAACCGAACATTAACTAGGAATCATTCAAATCGTACAATTGTTCTCTAAACCGATTGATTTTACTTCCGGTTATTATTCGTAAAGTTTATCGAAACGCTATAAGTTCACAAGTCAATTTTTAGTATGTAAAATTAAATAAAAATTTGTTTTTAAATTTATTATGTAAAATTAAATAAAAATATTAAAAACTTTATAATAAGGCATAGATTTTAAAACATTTCTCAATCAAAACTACAACATAATTTATGATATTATTCGTTTATTTATTCTTTATAGCCCAAACAGTAAAGATTCAGGTAAACTAATTGTTTCAGCCACTCTCCGATAGATGGCGCTGAAGACAATCTTTAAATAATTATCGATAAAACATTAGTTTATGAACCGAATTTTTTGATACATAGTTCATGAACAATATATTAAATACTATATTTATATACTACTACAAAAGTATTTATAAGGTCTAAAATTATTAACGAAGTAAGAAATATATTTAAGCTATTTAATAACAGGTGGCGTGATTATAAATTTCTCAACTACTCGATAATTTTTTCAAGTTTTGTAGATTTCTCATAGATGGCGCTACTGCCATGAATTGTAACTCAAAAATAGTACAAATAAATCAAGTGATGTGATTTGTTTTAATGAAAATAATTTATTTAACTCTTTAATAATCGAAAGATTCAATTTCAATTTCCATCAAGATACTTTTTTGGAATGAAAATATCTAATCGCCTGGTCTTAAATCAAGATATGGTTCACATATATCAAAACTGACTTAAAAGGTATTAGTTTGTCGGAAATTACAAATGTTAGTAATAAAAAAATCATTATTGACCTAGAAGTAAAGCGCGGACTAACAAGGGACGAAATTTAACAGGCAATCCAAACCAAGGGCGTTGCAATTTGCCGTGTCATTTGCGACGGACACATATAGTTCTGTTTGCTTGATCGTAAAGAGTCCACACCCTTACGTCGACACAACCACCCACAGTGCCCAGTTTAAAACGACCCCTCTGACCTCCTCTGTCTAATGTAAAAAGGAATGAAGGTAGACAGAAACCGAATAATCTAAGGGTTCTATAAAAGTTGGTAGTTAGAAACCCCGTGCGCTCATTGGCAGGAGACCATGATCACGTCATTCAAACAAAAGACCCGTACCTGTAAAACCTAGTGTAGTTCCCCGTCGTTATAGACGTGTGTGACCATCTTTATTCACACTTGTTTAACGCAACTGCTTTCGTTAACGCAAATTGTAAAAAATATATTGTTAATCTAATACTAACTAAGAAATATAATTTTTTTTAGTCCTGCTTTCAAGTTTCAGTAATAGTAGAAGGCTTATATTGCTAGAGTATTCTTAGGAAAAGAAATATGAACAATTTAAAAAAGCGCCGCGAATCAGTTGCTACAGTTTGTCGTAAAACTACAAAATTTCTGACCTCTAATACTGCAAATTTACTTAAAAAGGTGCCGAATACAAGGAAGTATCGACTGTTAGCACGACTCGTCGAAGATAACGGTGCTGACGAAAACCAAGATTTTAATGCTTACGAAGAGGATAAAAGGGAGGACGCTGCTGAAGATTTGGGTGACCGCGATTTAGACTACTATCTAGGCGTTAGGAAGCAGGAAACGTTCTGGAGAGACCTCGACGGAAGGGATCAAATAAGAAAAGATTTCTTTCTCAACCACCGCGGCTTATCCGAAGAAGATTATGATAAACTTTTCAGCAAGCCGACCACTAGATTAGTATCATTTAAACAACCAAAACTAAAACAAGTACCGTTTAAGATTACAAGAAAGAAGCATAGAAAGAATGAGAGTCTCGAAGGGGAATCCTGGAAGGAGAAGGCGGCTATTTTCAAGTTATTTACAAACAGAAAGGACAGTGATACGACGTCAGATAGTTACAGCGAATGCGATTCAAGTGACGGGGAAACTTTGAATAATGATATGTTGAAGAACGATGAGGAAGATCGGTTATGGAGAATGGTGCAGCATTTTAATGACACTATCGAAACTTATGAGGTTAGGCTTGTTCGCCTTGTATTAGATGAATTCTTTGAAGTTTTTGTTAAAATCAGTCTATTGTTTGCAGGGCGTACGAATAAAGGAGGTGTCGGAAGGAAGACCTTGCGACAATTGTCCCGAATTGTGTCCGGGATTCATCTCGCATCCATGGAGGTGAGTCACTTTAATAAATAAACTTAATAGTTGAATAATCGTTAAAAATTGTGAGGGAATGTTTTAAAAAAAAACTTGTCGACTAAAACAACCGTTTAATGCTTACAAAGAAATCGTACCGACGAAAATGTAAATAGGCAACATTTCGCAAACATTGCTAATACTTTTAATTCAAGTTAAGGCACAACGGCGAGCGAGACCGACGAGGTCATTCGTATATGTAATAATATTGAAGTAACCGTGTACAAATTATTTAATTAGCTTTTTTAAAATGTGAATAATATCGAGACGCTCCATATTTATTAAGATTCCCCTAAAGGAATAACACAGAGGACCCAAACACATGCAACTGTCGCTTATCTGCCAGACGTACCGAAGTGGCTGACCCGGGTCGCCGATAAGGCCAATTGAAGCCACTTAAACTTTCTTTCCTTCCCGAGTAACGTACGAACGCGTTTGGTTTTCTGTGCATGGAAAAAATGTCGGGCCTTGGGACGCGCGTCGGCGTGTCGCACGCGCATTGAAGAATTGAAATCAAAAACAATGCGACACAATCAACGCAGCCGTCGGCGCGGACGGTCGCCTGCCACCATGTGCATGGCGATGAAGAACCTAGAGTGGGCGGAAATATATCGCCGGATAAGGAGGCCGGAGGTTGCGGAAGGGCAGGAGAAGAAAATACAGAAGTTCCCGTCACGCGAGCGTAATCATGCCGTGCGCCGCAAGAATAACAACAACAACTTGCGGTCACATGCCAATTGCGAGACCTGCGCAAGAGTTGCCGCTAAAGAAGCCAGATGAAGATCACACGCCCATCCCTAACCCTCATTGTTATGTGACGAGGTGATTAAGAAGACTGTGTTGTGATAAGTGATGTGACCAGTTTAAGACACTAAAGTCGAAATAAGGTCGGTACGAAGTGTAAACTTGTGAGAAAAAGTAGTTAGCAATTACGACCTTTGAATGCTTTATACCACTTTATATTTGTTTATACCAAAGCATATATGTATTCGATTATATTATTACTTAAATATGCGAAATAATTATCTTCATTTTAGTGATAAAATGTAAGTTATAACCGGTTCAACACTGTAAAGTGTTTTGATAAATAAAAAGTAATGCTAAAGTTGACTGCCTACGATGAATAGTTTTTAAATATATTATAATTATCAAACAATGTGTTATTTGTTTTATTTGAATCTCATAACTAAATATTTGGCTACATAAACAACATTAAAAACAATACCGCTCTAATAAGTAATGATTTTCATTTCTAAAATACATAAATATAGACCTACGGCCATTTTATCTCATTTCTATATACAGTCGTAAGGATTTACAAAATAACATAGTTTTTATTAATTATTTTTATAAAGTAATTTTTAATGTATTTGTTAATATTTATAAAAAATAAACGATATTGTTTATTAACTATTTAAATTATTATATTTTTTAAATTATCAGTCAGCGTCCCATAAATTATTACGTTGTTTGTTTCATAAATTATTTTTTAATCTATGATTAAATTTCAAAGATGGCGACGCTGTTAATATCTTGCAGAACTAAATACTGGAACGACCTTGTACTAGTATTTTAGAACACATGTTTACTAGCAAACCAGGTTTTAATACTCAATGTATATATTTAAAAAAATATTCCTTATTACTAATAAGAGTCAAATCAATAATACTGAACAAAAATACGTCATTGAAATACTTTGTCGTTTTTAGTAGAAATTGAAGTATTTTGAAAATTTAATGCATTATACACATCAAAAATTATTTATATATAAACTGGTGTTGTAAAAAAGAGTGTAAAACCATCAAAATATCAAATACTTAAGAGTTTTTTGTACAGGCACCTATTATGCGTACTTGTAAGAAAATACCTACTTTTAAAACCTGGTCGCGTAAATGAGTCTTATTCCTACTCTATTAACAATAACAGCGTACGCATTACGCACTGTGCTAATATCTGTTTGTAAAATGAATATTGACCGAGTCTTTAGTGAATATTACGTATCAAACGGAAACAATAAAATAGCTTGACGCGTGATGGCAATATCAACATAAAGCAAAATGTAACCGTGACCAGAATAACCTTGAAACGATAAATTTGTTATATGTTATTATTTTAAAAAGGATACTTATTTAAAAATACAACTAGATGTATCATTGTTACATCATAACTACATTAATTTTTTATGCTATGAAAGACGAAAGAAACTGATGGTAAGTCATATGACTGTCCGTATAACGTGACGCTGATTACGATAATATACACAGCACCACAATGCGCTCGTCTTGAGACGTAGTGTGAAGTCTCGTTACCGCAGTAATTTCACCTGCATACAGCACCTTTCAAAGTGAAATACATTAATGTTTGCATAAGTATTTGGCAGTAGAAATATGAAAAGCGGTAGTATCTACCTCGACGATCTTGGGCAGCAGAGACCTACCACTAGTAAAGTCAGTCAGTACATAACCATACAGTTATTTGTTTATTAGCAAAATAATACATTATTTTTGTTAATAAAACTGCGAGGACAGTAATGTGTGGTTATGTATTGAAACCCACCACGACGGCATTGCACCGTTACTGTAAATCGTTCTGCTTTATCACCAATTACCGTAATTGGGCGTAGATCCCGGATAAGAGTGTCTCGCACAGGGGCGGTGAACTTTATTGCCCAACAAAACCTAACCTTTAAAGAGTATATATACACAAATACTTACACAGTGATTAGTAAAGCAATTGTTTTCTCTGTCAACATTTACCAGAGTACTATATTATATAAATAAGTTAAGTATGAGGCGCATGGGAGGATACTTAATTTTCCCAAACGCGCAACGTTTGCGAGTTATTAAATAAAAATCTAGTACTTTTACGAATAAGGTTTTATTTATGTGTTTAATCCTTACTTATACAAATATTAAATACTTATAATAAATGTTTGACGTTATATAGAATATTTTAAACACTCGAATACCGGTCGCCAAGAATGACGGAAACAGAGAGAGAATGACCATCGACAAGTGGCATTATTCTTTTATTATCAAAGATACTGTGTTGCCACGCCACAAGTGTCTATTTGTAATATAACTTAATCCATATATATGTTAACACGGTATTAGTTAAAAAACATGTTTATAAAAGACTGTTTCTATTTGACGAGGCGACGATATTAGCAAGGCATTCACCTTATGGTAAGTGATACGTTTGCCCATATACCATGGTGCTGGTTAATGGTATATATAGCACCACATCATGCTCTTCGCTCTGACATAAGTATTGTCTCGTTACTCCAGTAATTTCACTAGCATACCCGCAAACTACAATACAGTAATGTTTGCACAATACTGTTTGTCGGTTGCAATAGGAGCTGCTATGATGCCTTTTTTATTTTATATTTTTCTTTGTTGTGGTGGGCTAAGGCTCATCTATCATTTGTCTATTTGTATAATTTCAATTTATTTCCTTTCTTTCTATTTACTTCTTACATACTTTCTTCTTCTCTTTCCTATTTCGTCTTACATTCTGATAATTTATTGTTCCATTTCCTTCTTTCGTAAATCTCGCTCAATGTGTTAGATGAGTTCTTTATTTACTTTTACATTCTATGCCTTATTAGCGCTTATGATGATACCTACTTTGACGGTCTCCGGTAATAGAGACTTACCATAGTTAAATGCTAGTTGTTGGATAAATAAGAACAATTTTGCAATTTTTATAAATATCTAAAACAAACAGTATTTTTTTATAGATACCACTTTGTCTTCAATTTCTGGAAATATTGGGAACATAAACAAATTATGGAGGAGCAGTTCTAACAACTGAGCTCCGGCCGTATGAATTCGTATTAATTTAAATGCGTCGGCAGCGCGTTGTCGTTGTCATGGAATATTAAAGAGGTCAATTGCAGCATCAGTCGGCAGACCTTTTTGTTTGCGGTAGCATTACGAGGAGTTGTGATGACAAATTAAACAAGGAGGGTAAATATTTTGATAGGAACGTATCAAGTTTAGTACTAGACATTATGATTCATTCAAATCAATGCTTTAAACATAAACTTCATCACAAGACCTTTATCAATATCCGTAGGCCTCCCACAGAAGCAATCCGCTAACCTTCACCGGATCTTTGGTCCTCCTTGAGGACTGTATATTTTACATAACATTTGTAATTATCACATTCCTTTCTCTTCCCTTTTATATTTATGACCAGTTTATAACCCTTCCTTCGTCCAATACTCTCAGTTTTCTCCTTTCCTCTTTATAGTATTGTTTATTTAGCTCGCAGATTCCGGATCCTCGAATTCTGGATCCAATGAAGCTCTTAACAGTCGTATGCCAAAGGAAAAAACCGGAAAAAAATGATCTCAATTTCTATAAAATTTTGAGTAGATATATTTCATGTTAATAGAAAATCTACGAAGTCTTTATTATTACAAATTTTTCACACAATTCATATGTTAAAGATGCCTTTGAAGGCCTTACAACGTAAGTATATAGATACGATACTTTATCGTATATTTAGCTACCTTCTCCTGTATCGAAAGAAAGCGATTTCGAGGTTGCAAATAAAAACAACAACGACCTTATTTTCATTCGCGTGACATTGAAGTGCAGACTGCATAAGCAGGAACATGGTCACAGTGACAGTGCCATCTATATGGAAGACGGATAAACATTTCAATTATTAAATATTTCATATCCATTTTGTTTTAGCAAGTTTACTAAAGGACCAACTGGATATTCACCTGATACCTAATATATCTAAAACATGACCGTAATTTACTTGTACATCAGAAATACCAACAAACTTATACATTAAATGAAGTATTTGCAAGAAAAAATTGTTTATGTTAAACAGCCTCTAGTAAGATATTTAACAATAATAAATACATCAATATAATAATAAAACATTGTGCAATGTTGTCTTAAGAAGAATCAAGCCACAGGTTAAATTTTCTTCTCATACCTATTGGAAATAACTAATTCAAATAGAGGAAACGAAAAGTTTTGCCCGAAAATAGAATATATCTAAATCGTTACAAGATAGAACAAAAGCGTACATTTGTTTAAAAATATAGTAATTAGGGGGGACAGAGGCCAACCTCATCAGCTCGTCCTGCAACCTGCTAATCAACAAACGAGGCTCTGGCTCCCCACCAGCCCGAATTGGGCCAGTATGGTGGGAGACGGCCCAAATCCTCTCACTAAGAAAGGAGGCCTCTATCCAGCAGTGAAAGTCTATCGCCTCATGATGATGATAAAGATAGTAGTAAGTATACAAAATACTACACACTGATTGTCGTAAACCCTATATCATTTTCATCTGAAATTCCTATAAAATTTTGAACTTAGGTGACTTTAATACAAACATCAAAAATCATTGGTCCCCCCCTTCTTTCTTAATTAGTATACCTCGAAAATCTTGAAAGACTTTAAAACACAGTAGAGG
The DNA here is from genome assembly GCA_018246255.1 of Pachliopta kotzebuea. NCBI lineage: Eukaryota > Metazoa > Arthropoda > Insecta > Lepidoptera > Papilionidae > Pachliopta > Pachliopta kotzebuea. The sequence goes on along the minus strand of DWLS01000246.1, from coordinate 13,857 downwards.
GGATCATCATCAGCGGATAGACGCTCACAACTGGACACCGGCCTCCTCCGAAGATCTTTACACCGATGGGTCCTCTTGTCTGCATCCTGTGGATTCCTGCGACTTTCACCAGATCGTCAGTTCACCTAGTGAGACTTTCAAGCACCGAGCAGCAGCGAGGGGCAGGGTTTTTTTTTGTTATAGCCACGCGATTTGATGTACGTCTTAAAGCATGTTATATTAGTAGATGTTATACTAACTGCAATAGAAAAATACATTGGAGCAGGCCGGATTTGAACCCGATACATTCGGAGTGGAAGGCAAGCGTTCAAATCACTAGGCTATCATGATTTCGGAGCAGGGGGTAGCGAAATTTAATCGTATAATTCACACGAATAGTCAGTTCTACCATTTTTACCTGATTCATACTCGTTAGTACAATAGGTGTAGCTAATGTGAATTCTCACCACGTACTCAATTACAGCGTGTTAATGGCTCGTGTCCACTGATTGTAACAGCATATTAATTTAATTTCATTATCAGTCCAAGTCATGACAAGAGTAATTTCCTAGCAAATCCTCGCACGCTATATAACCATCAAATATATCACGCAACCTCACGTCCTCTTAACCAACACCTGGTAACAAGGTTACATGGGCCAAGAGTTAAAGAGATTGTAGAAAGTAAAGTTTATAAATTTTAGATTTTGTTTATAAATTTTGTAATGTATGATTATAATTGTTTACAATTTCACTAAGTACAGCGTTATTGTATATACTCTTTTTCGGGTTAAGCTTGCCTTTGTAACATACATTATGAATGTTATTTTTTTTGTGTATAAATGTGTATATTAAGATATACATAAGTAGATTATAATATAAGTAGTTGATACACTGTATAATTTATCCTTATTGTATATTTATTATAATGTATTTTAGTATATACCATATTTACGATTACAGACTCATGAAAGCAAGTTGATATATTATAGGGTAAAACATTCTTCATTAAGAATACAAATTTTTACTTAGAAACCATTAAAAAAAGGCGAATAAAACATCTATAAAAATTCAATGATTGTCTAGTTATATTTCCTAATAATACTGAAAATGAGAACTAGAAGAATATTTGTAATATATCTTATTAAAATATTTGTGAAAACTGAAAAGTCGGTAAAAGGTAACTTAGCAAAAATGCAAAGATCTTGAGCTCTTTTAAAATTGTCTTATATGCACATAGCAAGGGATATAAGGGACCCACACAATAACTTACGGGACCCAATCAATCCTCACCTGTTCGTAGTGCAACCAGTTCACTTTGGGCCAGCATGAGACACGGCCCAAATCCCAACAAGGTTGGGGGAGGCCTAAACCCAGCTGTGGACGTAAATCGGCTGATGCTAAAAAAAAATTTATTTTAACAAGTATTTTACTTGATATTACTCGTCCAAAAAAATAACATTAATTACTATGGTAATATATTAAAGGAAGAGTCGAGTTTGAAATATTACATCCGAATAACCTTCCGTATGGAACAGGTTTTGGCGATTTGCATTTATTATTACACAGTATCAATATTTTGTCTGACTAATATCCGTCTGTCATCAGGTAACACTTATATTACCATATTATTCAATGTCTAATAATAGATTATACCAATGAAGCATTATCAACAAATTTTTAAAATTTGCTTCTACTTTATTTTTATTAGTGTTATTATCATCTGATTCCTGAGTGCAGAAGTTATTTCAATAGCAAATCATGACGACTCGGTAACTTTTACATTCATCACTGATGGACATAAGCCTTCATCAACAATGAAGGGTTTGGGCCATCTCCAACCACGTTGGCCCAATACAGGTTGATGGGAAGCCAGATCCTCCTTTATTAATTAGCAAGGTGAACCACGAGCAGGCGAAGTTGATAATCCTGACCAACCCTGACATTTGAAGCAAGTAAATAATAATTATTATTGTCTTTAGACTCTTCTAGTATTTTTTTTATCAAACGCCAAATTTATACAAATTTCTATAGAACTGAAACGAATCCTACTAATATCTTCCTTTTCTTGGCGTGCATCCGTGTAAAATGTGTCGCTATGCCAACTTTATGGCTGATATATGCTACATATATAGCTATAGTAATAACGTTTTGAACTTATTAATTTTATATTATTTATTATTTTTATTTTTTTAGTTGTGAAGGCAACGGACAACTACTAACAGATAAAAAATCCTAAGTTTTGTAATTAAAGACTGTAAGACAATAAACAGGAATAAAACAAATTAGTTTGTATGTATTAAATTAAATATTAATTGTTTAATTTTAATTAATATTTGTTTTATAAGGTTTTACTGATTTGCAACATCTTCGTAATATTAAAGTTAAATACTAAAAACAGATTAAAAATATCATCTAGTTCAAAATGTACTAGTATTCAAAATATAAAATCTGTTACAAAAGGTCATTTAGTGGCGAAGCTTTTATATGAATCACTTTTAGTCGACTTCAAAACAATTTGTTACTGTATACTAATCAATCAGTAATGACAAACGCAATGTGTGATAAGAACCGGACACGGCGCCGGGATGTTATCACAACATTGCCGTTTCGCCAGTTATCAAACGAGGTTGAAATTAACTAATTGTATTTGCAGTATAGCTTCATATCTACCAAGGGGACACACCCTTACTATGTACTACTGTTGGGAATTAATTACTGTTGATGTAGTAAAAATAAATAAATTTACAAGAAATTAAGAAATTAACAAAAACTTAAGAAGCATTAATCCTTAATTTTACTAGTTCAAAGTAATAACTCAAATATTTATGAAACAGTAATACTAAAAATACAAAGGATAGAAAATTGATTCTCATTGGATTACGTCTCCATCAAAAATAACCTAAAAATATTAAATGTTCTATAAAGATTATATCTGAATATTTAAAAAGAACTATTTTTTTTCAGCTTAAAAACCAGATTCTGAACTAAAAAGTGTACTGTATTAGTATCTGAATATTTCTATATTACTTGATATAAACCATGTTAAAAATTTTAGTTTGCAACATTTATTTTATTAGTTCATATAAATGAGCAAGTGGTTATTTATAATTATTTATGATAGCTGATAAATATACATTAGATTTACAGTTGTTTCAAGAAATTGAGATTTTTGTATGTTTAAATTGATGATTTGTGATCAGTCTTTCTTAATTTATATTTATTCTATCTATAAAAATAAGGTTAACGTTACACTGCGTAACTACCGTGTGACAGAATTATAATGAGTCATTTTACGGTCAAACAACAAAAGGCACAATGTTCCTTTGTGTTAAGTGGACAAGGAATTGACGAAACAAACATTGACAAAGATTTATAAAATTAGACTAAGGATAAAGAGACAGTATCTTTGTTTTAACTACGTCTTATGCTAATGATATCGAAAGACAAATATTGTTTTATCGAACATGAGTCGTTTAAATCATACAATGTCTAAATATTTATATCTAAATTTATCATCTGTTCTTCATATCGTGCTATCGTTAAATATGAACTAATTCTCTATTAATATTGATGAAGACCCAGAACAAATTAACATGTTACTTAATATTTATAATAAATTCGATAAATATAAATAAAAACATTTTTCTTAATATTAAATTGTCTTTAATTTGTTAAGAACACGTAGCGCCATCTGTTGTCAAAAAGCAATAAACTTTTAACAGTGACATCTATTGAGATTTATTATAAAATGCATTCTTAATCGATTACAATGATACGTATTTTGATGACTAGAAGCGATAACACGTTATCAAAAAATTAAAGCATTACTAGTAATTTCTGCGAAAACTGCAAATGTGGTTATATAGCTATAGTTGTTAGTGTTATTTGAGAAAGGCATATTAATTAATCATTATGCTTAAGACGGGGATATCATTTAACCGAAATATATTTATTCATATAAATTTATGTGTATAAAGTAATAGTAAAATATCTGTAGTAACAATACGGCGTATACACCGAGTACCTTATCGTACATTGTACTCCGAGTTGGTTACGACTATGACATATTGATGTTGAAGTAATTAGTCACTGTTGCAATTATTGTATTATCACTCTTTATAACGTATGTTTATGTATTCGCAACTATTTATGTTAATTAGGTTTGTGATAGTATCGCTTAAACTCAGCAGATCGTGACAAGAGTGGGGATTTCGTTCAGATGTCATACAATCGCCGTAAAGTAGATGAAGCACTAACAGGTCGGCATGATCAAAGGATAAAGGATAAAGATATGGTATATGTTAGGTCTGTTAATGAGGATTAAAAATATTACATCTTAAAAGTGCGTCTTGTACTTCTTATCAATTTTCTTAGTTTTTTAGAGTATGGTTTAACAAAATTATCCCTGTCTTTAACTTATTTAGCTCATAGTCGTCCTATGCTAGATACAGGGTTCCCCCAATAACGGGAGATTTGGGTTATCTCCTACCATATTGTACCCATGCAGGGTTGTGAAGAGCTAGAGCCTGGTTAGTTCATTTGCACTACGAGCAAGTGAGGTTGACTTGGATCCCGTAAGGTATTTTGTGGGACCCGTAACACCCTTTCCCATCTGTCTGTGCTTTAAGCCATGTATGAAATCGCGTGGCTATAAACAATAAAAAGAAAACCCTTCCCAACCTTTTTTATCAGTTTGATCATACTTTATTTTATTTATAACAATTTTGGAAGACTTGGAGCTAATATAGGAAAGACGCATTCATACAAGCCAATAACAAGTCAAGAGAAAAAAAAATGTGCTCCATACATACTGCTATATATATAAAAGATAAAATACCTTTTGTCGGAGTGTATCCTCATATTATACACCATCCATTTATATCGCCATACAAAATAGTGAGTTCATATTTGTAGGCTGCTGAAGCAAATGAAAATATTGAAGAATCCCTGTTCTAGCGATATCTATCTCAAGAGCTAACATAAAATCTCGCTGCAAACTAATGCAACAAATCAAATAACATAGCAAATAAATTCTCAATTACATATATCATTTTAATATAGCAATTTGATATATAAACATTAATCAGTATTAAATATGTATATAATATACATAACATATTTCTGTTGTTAGTATTTAACATGATTGTTTCTGAATTTAGCCGCCGGTTGACTTGAAAGCCAAGAATAATTATAAACAGCTAAAAAGTTTTAGTAAGTTTGTTTTTAATTCTTATAATTGGACATACAATTAAGTTGAGTTGTATACTATTCTCTTAAGTAAAAATTATTAAGCCCTTCACTCACTAAGCAGTAATGTGTAAATATTACTGTTTCGGTTTGAAGGACATACTTGATGAAGAAATAGGTAGGTATAAGGCACTTAAAAACTGGGTGAATATCTCGTATATAATAGAGAAAAATACATTATTCTTATTCGACCAAAGCAAAGCGTTCAACTGATGGTAAGTGATACGCTTGTTAACAACAAGCCGCTGGTTAAGATGGTATAAAGCACCACATTGAGCTCGTCGCTTCAAGCCATGGTAAATCTCGTTACTCCAGTAATTTCACTAGTATACCCTTTAAATAGTAACACAGTATTGTTTGCATATTACTATTTGAAGGTAGAAATAACAACTGCGGTGGTACTTACCTAAGTCTCCGGGAACAGAGACCTACCACCAGTCGATGTATTACGTATCAGTTTACCTACATTATTTCTTTATTAAAATTATGTATTATGATGAACCATAAAAATATTTAGCGGAACCGATAAATCCATTGACCTTCGTTAACGACCAACGTCTACCGGTTTAGCGCAACCTGCACTTCAATTTCCTTTGAAGCAAGCCAACGAATTAGATAAAAAGCCTGTTAACGATCCAAACATATAGACTTGGCGCAAGATTCACCTTGATGGATTCTCCAAGGTTATATTCATCGACCAATGACGACATATCGAAATATCCGAAAGTTATATCAAATTAAAGTAAAACTAAGCTCATGTTTAAATTTTTTGCTTCCGTAGATATATCGCTAATATTTATTATCAAGAAAAAAATCTATGTTAAAAGCCTAAAAAATTTTTTATTCCAACTGCACAATATTTGAAAATTGGGAATCTTTCAAATTATATTTACGTATATGTATACATATGTTAAATCCAATGCATTGCGTTGTGTAAGTTTTATGATTTAAGCTAATAAAACGAACAAATTTTGCGTTAAAAGAATTAGTATTAATTCTTTATAGTACATAAATATTACACACTTTTAATTAAACAAAGTCTCAACAACGGGTAATAGCTAAATTATTGCAAAGAAATTTTTTAAATTTTACTTTATTTAATAAAGAATCTAATCAAATTTTAATGTGTTATTAAAAGTACGAATCATCATCATAATCAACAGTCTGCGGCACTCAACTGCTGGACATAGGCCTCTCCAAGAAAAGCCATTTATCTAAAACTACGAATAGAAAGTTAAATTATACTTCAAGTAAATATATTTTATTCAAAGAAATTTGAATTAATGATTGTAAATGTAATAACTAAATCAAAACGAAGCAAACCAAAAAAAAAAGCCAATTAAAAAAAATAGTAAAGGTAAACACTAAATATAGAAGAAAAATCATATATACGTAATTTTATTATAAATTTCTTAATGTGTAAACGTAATTACTTCAGCCCATCGCTGTTTACTGTATATATAGAATAATCATTCCAGAAGGATTGGTTAAATACCACCTGCATCTAACCCTACATTCTTTATTTTATAATTCCATTTAATTTCTTATCTTTATATATTCTGTATGACATCATCTTTCGTTAGATAAGCCATTCGCAGATAATGGCAACGGCTCTATGACACAACTCACCTGTCAGTTTTATTAACAATAAGATTTAAGCATCAGTCGAGCGCTGAGGTTGGAGCTGCAAGCTATTTTTAACACTGGCAACGTTAATTGTATAAGAAATTAAAAATTATTTTTTGAAATAGCAATTAGATTTGAATGCGTTCCTTTTTCAAAATCCCTTGAACTTGAGCGCGCGAAACCGCGGAGGTAAACAAACGGGCAACCCGTTGACGCTCATTTGTCATTTTGAATTCGGAACGCGAGCGTGTTGCTACAGTGTCAGTGTCGTACGCGCGCTGCGGGCGGTTGTTTACGATTCGCGAGAAAAGAAACTTTTAACTAAGGAGTTTTTACTTAAAACGTGCTTTAATACAACTGCAATGTTATAATAAATACTCTTTTAAAACCTAGTTTATTTTTAACTTTTTTTGGTGTTCAAAACAGTGTTTTGTAGTGATTAATTTACGGTAAAGTGCATTTTTTTATTTGTTGCTGTGTTCATGGAGGTAATGGCGTTTGAAAATAACGACTAGTAGACAATAAAAAGGTATTACACTAAACAATTATTACCAGTTCAAAAGCGTTTAATTATTTCATCAGTTATTTTGAAATTAGGGTTGACTTTAACAAATATTTTAAACAATGATATCTTAATCTTTAAATTAAGTTCACAGTTATCCCAGGACCAACGGTCATCAATTTCAAATGATCCGCCGCAAAGTAACGAATACTAATTACTATTAATTGATACCAATTAGTTACTTCTATTTTAATTAATATACGAACCTACGCTTTAAAACCTATTGTATTAGGTAACACTGACAACAATTTTCCTCGTTTAATCGCCATTTTATTAGGAAGTTTAATTAACAGGGACATGTAAATAAATGTTATACCATATTTATCTGGTGAAGTGAACATGTGAATTGTTTATTATACTATTTAGGTGCATTCTGGTATTAATGTAGATATAGTCCTTTTTAATTTCGTTTAAGGATTTTATTAATTAGTGCTGTGATTAGCGATAAAATTAAAAAAAAAAACGAATATACGAGATGAAGGTTGTATAATAAATGTTTTTTTTTTATTAATAATATATGATGACTTCTAATTTTTCCAACGGCACATGTTTTAGGATCTATGACCATTGCGCTCATTGTCTTCCTATTTTTTTTTTATTTGAACCGGTGGTGGTGTTCATAGAAATGTTATGATTTATTGTTAATCCTTATGCCACGGCACAATCGTTGAGTCATGCTTTCACAGCTGACTCAAGCTATGCTTTGATGAGGAATTTCGAGATATTTATTTAAGCTTTAATAATAAAACCGGATATTTTTCCAATAATTATCATCATTTGAATTTCTACGTATTTCCTGTTCGTCATCTTCTGACCATATTGTTAAGGGTTAAGAATTTTTGTTAGTATTTACTCATGAGTTTATGGTTGGATGCGGAAAATTGAGGATCGCATTTGGTGGAAAACATTGGGGAAGGCGGTCCAGCAGTGGATTAGGAGAGGCTGATGATATATCTTTAAAATTTCTTTAACCATCTTCTTCTAGTGATTTCTCGCGACCATCACAAGTTCACGGGTCCACTTTGCTATAGGACTTATAGCATCATTATCATCAGCCGCTTTACGTCCACTTCTGGACATAGGCCTCATTCAATAATAAGGGATTTGAACCATTTCCCACGACGCTGTTATTATAATATAATACTAAATTAAAAGGTTAAAAACTATATATTTCATAACAGTATTATTATTTTCTTTCACATGTGTAAGAAGCGAAAGAAGATAATTCTCTGCACTGTAGAGGTTTCATATTAACTTTATTATGTTATTGTCCGTGACTGTAAATATATAACAAGGGACACTTAATACGTATGCTATGTATACATCCCGACATATAAGCGGATGTTGTGATAAGTAATGATGCCAGTAGCTGGTGTTCCGAAGCGACAGATTCAACTGATGGACAGTAATATACCCAAAAAGATTACATTAGTAATATACTCAAACCTGGCAGTCAACCTCCTGTAATAGACAAGCACTTTAAGAGTTAACTGGTGGTAGGTCTCTTTTGCTACATACCGTCTAGGTACCGCAGCAGCTCCTATTTCTACCGCTAAATAGTAATGTACAAACATTACTGTATTCCAGTATGAAGGGGGTTGTGAAATTAGTGAAATTACTGGGGTAACGAGACTTAACATCTTTCTTTCACTTGTGTTTTATAAAAATAATTCGTTTAGATATGACCAAGCGGTAATGTGTAGACATTACTCTGTTACTGTTTGAGAGGTGTTGTTGCTAGTGAAATTACTGGGGTAACGAGACTTAACACCTTTCTTTTACTTACTTGTGTTTAGTAAGTAAAAGAAAGGTGTTATGTCTCGTTACCCCAGTAATTTACTTATGTGTCAAGGCAATGAGTATATGGTGTAGTGTATATCATCCTAGCTAGAGCTATAAAGTTATCATCGTTTTGATTTTTGAATTCTCCTTAGTTATCATCATCATCATCATTTCTACCGATGGACATCCACCGCTGGATATAAGGTCTCTTGTAAAGTACTCCAAAAAATACGATCTTGTGTTTGGATCCAATGACTCCTAGCGACTCTATAGCTATGGATCATTCCTGCACATTACTTGGGGGTGATGAGTGATGACTTTGAATAGGGTCTAACTTTTTCATTATTGATCATTCCGGTTCCCGATACCAGCTGCATCATGTAATGCACCTTTATGTCAATATTTAATATAAACAGTGTATGTTTAGTTTCAGTAATTGGCGTCGTAACATATTGTTCTTGGAACTAATTCATTTGTTAAACAAATATATGGTTAGCTTTCTTAAAATGAATATATATAGAGCTTGAAGCTTAACGAGCTGCGCTATTAGCTGTTGAAGAAATTGCTATTAATAAACTAATTCATATTGTATTTATATGTATAACATAGGTACAGCAGCAGCTACTATAACAGAGAGACTACTGTGCAAACATTACTGTGTTGCAGTTTGAAGGGTGTTGTATGATTGTGAAATTACTGGGGTAATATGAGTTAATATTTTTTTTTTTCCGGATGAAGTTTTTGCTTTCGGCCACTATTATGGCCACGAAAGCTTCATCGGACCCTGAGCTCGCGGATCCGGACTCTGCGAGCTGAAAAGTGTATATATATATAAATTATATAGTATAAGGGAGAGGAGGGAGACAAGGGAAAAGGATTTGGGGAAGGAGGAAGAGACGGGAAGAAAAAGGGGAAGATGATACAATAGATACTTATATATATAAATTGTACCTTAAGCTAATTCCGTACTCGGAGTACGAAAAATTAGTTAATAGATTACGTCTTAAAGTATGAACGAAATGTGGTGCTTTGTACTATCATAACTAGCATCAGTTTGGTATCAGGTAAATGCCTTTCTCATGTCATTGCTTGATCTCTAAAAGCAAACATAAGTACACTCTGGGTTTTACCGGGTTAAGCCATTTTTAATTTGTCTTTACTTTCGTATTTGCTTTTGTGAAATTGTATTATAAGTATTTCAGTTTTTTTTAAGACTAATAAGAAGACTGGTAAAGAGTCCCATTCAACATAGTACACAAGCCAACCTTATCTGTTTGTAGTGAACCTTGCTAAACAACAAACCAGGCTCTGGCTCACTAACTAACATTGGGCCAGAATGGTAGGAGAAAGCCCAAACCCACTATTGGAAGTCTATGTCCAGTAGTGGACTATCGGTTGGTTTATATCTAATTCTCATTGAAATCATACTAACTTTATAAATTCCGTAGGTTTCCCAGTTGCAGTCATTCTATAGTTAAATTTCAAAAGAATACATGAAAGAGCTCGTTACTCGCGCATTTCAAATTTTTTCTTTCCTGAACTACCCTCGAGAATAATAGAAATCCTGGGTAATGATGTATGTTTATGACTTTTTTAATTGTATCTCAGTATATGTCTTTAACTTCGTGCGCCATAAAACGCATTCCCGCCGAATGTTTCGACTGTTTTTGTCTTTGATCAACGTTGACGTTAACTGCATACTTGTATGAGTCAAAATTCAGTCAAAATTATATGTTTTTTTTTGGTTTTGTGTAGTATTACTAAACTATTACGAAATTTAATATTATACTCTATAGAAAGGCACCGTTCTCGTAGTGATGTAACTTGTGTAACAACCACAGACAATCAAAAGCCAAAAGTAATATACTTCTTTTTTTATTTATTTATTTATATTATTCATTTATTAAGAAACCAACAGCATACATAACATACATATTATTCTTTAAATAAAATAAGAATAATGTTTATAAGATTAATACAAAGGTTTCCATGTATGTTCTAGTATTACGTTATTATGCGCAGATCAAAAGTTAATAAATAAATTTGGATATCTATATATGTGTAAAAGCAGATTAAAGTGTTAATATTTATTTTAAAATATTTAAATTATTTGCCATTAACCATCATTCACCTAAATTGATTCTTTTTAAAATATATGTAGTTGGTTACTACATGTAACAAAATGGTATATTTAAAGCAATGCTTTACTTTTGATATTTAAACCGAAAAAAATATAACAAAATCCTCATAAAAAGCTAACAGAGTAACTGAAAAAAATATTATAGTTTTATTTAAAAAAAAAAAAACTTTATAAATACCATTATCGATAAGATCTATAAGAACATCGATAATCGAATACTTTCAACGATACACTCTCCATACAAAACATGACCAACCAAAATTATCATATATTTTACATTGTATAAATAATAAACAATATAAAACTATTAATAAGTATTCTTAAAATTATAAATAAACACCTGTTTTATTATCTGTATTCATACTTATTAGTATTAGTAGTTGAACATTATGACAGTTATAAAGGAAATGTTAATAATGGCATTTTGAATAAGGTTAGTTAAATGTTTATCCATATTATTATTGAATTTAATATTATATACAATAAACAGTAAATAACACAGTTTTTTTTTTGTATAATTTGTTAAAGTAGTCTACGTTTAATGTTTTCCCATACAACAAAAAGCATGAGCGCGATCAGCGTAAAATTGTTTACGTGATATGAAGCATCTGCGAGAAATATTTACTTTACTAATCGTAAGAGGTCTTACAGAGATGCTTTTTATTTGATTGGGATTTTTTGCATACATATTTTAAACAACACTATATGAAATGTTTATCTGGATATAATAAACATTGCACGCGGAGATAGCAGACGCGGTAGACGTCTTATAGTTTACTACATGTTGCAGTTTAATGCACTGTTGTTTTATAAAATTTCAAAATACATAACTAAACCATATAAATGGTAGTTTCTTTTTAATCAAAATACCTACTATTTTTTTTTTATTCGTTATTGTATAACCCTTGACTAAGAAAAAGGCGGGATTAATGCCAACAGGCATTCTCCACCAGCCAACCTTTGGTGAGGTGAGATGTTAAGGTAGGCAGAAATACTTGAGAATTAATTTAATTATATAATTTATATATATATAAATAAATAATTTAAAGATATAAAAATTACATATATAATGTTTACATACATGTAAACATATACGTACATAATAAATATAGTAACTTATTGTCACCAAGTTCATTGTATTTCGACTGAAAATGAGAGCTAGAATATTCTTACTTCGACACTTCGCCTTTCTAACCCTCTTTCAACACCAAGTGAAATTAAGGTCAAGTCTGCTGTCAAAGATATATGTCAAACATGATTTTACAACATACAGTTGTTTTCGGCTATTGTTGTGTCGAATAGATTTAAAAATATTCGTTTGCAGCTACGAACCGCCTTTGTTACGGTGAAGGGACAGCTTGTCACAGAGACCGTCGAAGTTAACGATTGTGTGTCCTTTATAATCGGCTTAGGTACCCGTTTGTGTAATCAAAAACACCATTTAGAGGTCACCATTTATATTTCATAGTAATTTAGACAATTAACGATAATGAGGAAACTTCAAGAATTAAGACTACAATGCGCCTGCTCATAACTATATCGCGCTAGTTAAGATGATACCATCACAAAACGCTTCTTGAAACTCAAATTTCGTTACCTGAGTAATCATTAGCTACAGCACCCATCAAACTGGAACACAGTAATATTTACGCTTTTTTACTCCCCGCTAATACTGTCTCTTGTTTCAGTTTCTATTACCTTATTGCATCAGCGTAAAAGAGGAAGATGAGCTGATTTAAATACTCCGTAACGCTTCTAACTTTTAAACAGAAAGATCTTTATGGATTCTCTTTTAGGATAAAATAAAATACAGGGTAATCTGAAATAAAAAGTCTATAGATTTTCTGGTTGAGAAGATATGAAAGGTCAAAGCTAGCTATGAAAAGAGGAAGAAAAAGCTAAAGAAAAATTTCGCTGATAACCGAAATCATGACCTTAGTTTCTAAAACATGAATATAAGAGGCACGCTCTAATCTTATAAGGTAAGGGGTCCTACAAAAAACTCCGGGACCCAAAGCAGCCTCACCTGCTCATAATGAACACTGCTAATCAACAAACGAGGCTTTGGCTCCTCATCACCTCGCATTGGGCTTGCGTGGTGGGAGATGGCCCAAATCCCTTCACTTTTGAGGTAGGCATATCTCCAGCATTGGACGTAAATCGGCTGATGATGATAACAAATACAGAGAATATTAACAGCTGTTGTGTATTACAAAACATTTTTTTAGCTTAGATCTTTTTAAAATTTCAATTACATAGGAACGTAATAGATTATTTTCAATGGACGCATTTAAATTAATACATAAATTATACTTTGACATGTGATCGGCTCCGTCGTCTGGTGATGGCAATCGAAAACCGGCCTTATTGTAAAGGAATAAGGTTGATATTGGAATATAAATATTACAATTCATGGGCATATGGTGTTTTTCTCGCCGACATAATAATGGCAAAGGCAATTTACGATAGCGCCTTTTTCACTGTTGTTTCTTATTTATTAGTAGTAAGGCTAACTGTAG
>DWLS01000245.1:0-35179 GCA_018246255.1 Pachliopta kotzebuea | reverse complement strand
ATATATAAGTGTATATATATATATTACTAATAAAATTATTTTACTTCCATTACTAATAATATAATTTTCAACCTTTTCAGCTACAAAATTAGGGATTAACGTTTTAGCTTTATAAGCTAATTTTTTAAATATATTGATTAGCACTTGATTACTATTTTACCTGATAGAAGAAACGTTAAGTCTTAGATAGTAAAGCGCTAGAATCTAAATAAGAGCTTATTCAATCTTCTCTTAAAGTTCGTTCTGCATATTTTTAATGAAAAACAAAAAATAAATGTCACCATCATCATCGACCGATACACGCCCACCGCTGGATACCAGCCCATAGATCTCGACTCCGATCGCTCCTGCGCTGTCTGCGTCCAGCGGATTCTCGCGACTTTCACCAGATCGTCGGTCCACCTCAAGGGGAACCATCCAGCATTACATTTACTAGTATAAAAATATATAAGAATAAATTTTATAATTAATGTTAAAATAATTTCGCTTTGAAAAAGTGCCATCTGTTGTCAAAACTTTTAACTATTAACGTTGTAACCTTAAGTATCGAGGCACTAATATGCATGTGAATGACACGTATATATTAGGACATAAATAAAAAAAAACTCTTTTTTTAATTTCACAAGTTAAAGCGTGCGGCAATGTATTAAATTACTATCTCATTAATATCTTTTCTGTTACAAAATGTAGGGCGAATTCAGTTATGATTTAACTACGGGAAGAATTTTTAGTGTTTTTTGATTAATCCAATCTTAATTGTCGTTACTCAAACAAGTTTTCGATAGTATTTTGTTGTTTGCATAACTATATCTATTTAACCCCCTATAAATATCTGTTACAAAGTAACTTAAAACATTTCAGTCTATAAAAAAGGACTATTTAAATATTGTTTACAGTATATTAAATACATTAAATTAAATGTTAGTACGTCGCTATTGAAATCGATCAATGTGTGTAATGCAAAGACACGGTTTAACTGCTCAAGGCGCCAGCCGTATCCCGAATATGACAAACAACATCAAAAACCTAACTACATGTATACTAACATAAAATAAAAATGTCAAAAATTTAAATTAAGGATTAAAATATTTAAATTTAGTGCAGGCGCGTCCAGCTCGCGCGCCAAGCGGAGCCTCGCGTTGGCCCCAGCGCCGGACCCTACAACGGTAGGCGCTAAACATGGAGAAGGTTTCAGTAACTTCTATAACCATTACATTACTGCGTCAAACTGTATTAGATTCCCTTATGAACATAGACGGAAGTCACTGTGTACTCCTGGAATGCTGCAGAGCGGTTATAGGAAATATAGGTAATCAGAAGGAATAAGGGATGACAGTAATATAAAGAGAAAGGAGTATAAAATAAAAATAGAGTAAAATACCATATACTCGTATAAACATATCAAAACAGAACATAAGAATAAAAAGTTAAATGAAAAAGAGAAAAAAAAATAATAATATAAAAGAGAAAACGTAGGAAACATGTAAATTTAGAAACAAGAAAAACAACATTGCAAGATTAGCTACAATTAGAAATACAAATAGAAAAAAGCAAAAATGTATAAGAAAAGAAAGTACAACGTACTTGTTAAGGAAAATTGTATAATAATAAATAAGAAAGAATGTAAAATAAAATGTCGCCAAGAAATGCTAACAGATAAGAAGTGAGTAAAGAAATTAAACTCCCTGTCCCACAATACAGGAGAACAAAGTAAAACTAATAAAAAATAACTCTACACATCTATATTATTTCAAATTGGAAATCAAAATATGTAATTATTTTTAGGGTAACATTTAACAACAACTTCACAAGCTAAAAAACAATAAGGCCGTGGAGAAGCGTGTTTGTCCACAATATACTTGCTGTCACTTTTTTATAATACTTGTATTATGACAACCGATTTATAATATGTGGTTGATAAGATTCGTAAACCTTTACTATTACATCTAATAGAATCAGCGATCGCCGTATTACAAGACATGAGTAGCCACTTCGCAATTAAAGCAACAAAAACTTAAAAAACTAGCCATACATCTTTAAGTAATATAATTAACTTTAAAGTTAAAAACATTATAATTTTGAAATTAAAAAACTCTTTCCATGTTTACTCAACTAACAGAAATATAATAAATTAATGGACTGTACTCCGACAGAAATTTTAAATATTTAAAAGCATTATACAGTTTAGAAAAAATCAAAGTCCCTTCTCCAACAAAATATATTACATAAAATAAATAATACAATCATAAAGTTGTAATAAATGTAGTGTTTATAAAACGTAATTGTTGTTTTATGGGTCATATATTTCTTGGATAGATAGACCGTCCATTTGGGATAGCCGTCGACGGGATGGGACCTCTTGAGGTCTGTAGCGAGGGGAATAAAAGAAAATCTATTCGTTTTAATTTAACCGGAGTAAGCAGGACGGCATTACCATATTAAATAAATACAAACGATAAGAATAAGCATTCCGTTTGTACTTAATACGATTATAATTATATGCCTCGTATTTTTAAACTGTAAGAAATACAGAAATCTTATATAAAGTATACACACCACATATACTATAATAATATCAGTATCAGCATTAGTAGTAGTAGTAGTAGTAGTAGTGGTGGTGGCAGACTACTGTTACTGAACTTCATCCTCTGATTTCATATTTTTTTATTATTTTTGTTCCTTTGAAACTACTACCGAGGATAGCTATTCAAAGGAATATCTAATAGCGGTGGATACTTCTTAGTGCAGAATTATAAAGGCAGAAAATGTTGGGATTTTTTTTAAATAGGAATTAAAATGATTATTAAAAATTACAGATTCATAAATAACCTTTTACGAAGTGTTTGTGATTAATCCAATATAAGACAAAAAATAGGGTATTGTCTTCTGATATGTAAATATACCAGTTAAGAAGAAAAGACGTTATTGATTTGTATTTGCTATGGATTGTGTACAAATAAAGAAAGTGTCACTTAATTTGCTTTTTAATAACTCATCGGAAAATATTAATATCTGTAATCCAAAACAAGCCTGAACCCTTGTTTCCTGTTGTTTATGAAGTACAAAATAAAAGTAACCCCATTTGTGCAACCTCTCAGGAAAGACCTTATGACAATGAAGCCTTTCATTAAAATTGTATTCATTTCCTTGTCCCGTATCAAACAGGGGAGACATCGAAATTAGTCTCAGGTAGTCATGTAGCGTAGTCTGTAGGCGACAGCTCATAATTCGCACCCTCCCCGCGTGTGTGCGCCCGACAGCCGACCTTTGTACATTAATAGTAGGTACAGTGTATCGACGAAACCTGTCGCCAACACACCCCCGCACAAAAATGAGAAGTAAAACGCAATTTCTTTTTGACAACCACATTAAAGACTTGACGAACGAACTGTTCACAAAGTCCAAAACGATAAAAGTACAATATTATTTCCTCTCCTCAATTTGTACGATCCAGACATATATTAAGAACTATGACAAAAGATATGTCATGTACTGGTAGGTCTCTGTTCCCGGAGACGTCTAGGTATCCACAATAGCAGTGCCTATGTCTATTGGCATTCTATTTCTAGTGTACAAACATTATTGTGTTCCGGTTTGAAAGGCGCTGTAACCTAAAGAAATTACTGGGGTATTAAGACTTGAAAGACCCTCCTCTTACAAAAACAAATTAATAGCCAGCCCAACATTCCTTAATTCCAGCACCCAATCAAAGTTTCACTTCGCTCGCATAATTTAGGCATAAATTCGTTCTTTTTTCTAAACAAACATACACATTAAATGTTAACATATAAATTGTACCGTGGTATTGTATACGCACTCAAGCATCTTATACGTAAAATCGCTCCTAAATAAGGCAGTAGCTGAAATACTGGAGAGCGCTTATAAGGTAGGCCATTAAAACAAACAGTGAAAACGATGGAAAATGTATGGTTTAGTAGGAAAAACCAATGAAAAAGAAAACAAGAAAAAAAAAGAAAAATAGGTAGTAGAATTCCCTGTCCTACTTTGCGGAGGAACAAATAAAAAAAATAAGGTGGTGGCTGAAACTCAGTGCATTGTTAACTGTTGGTATATGGGCAACATTAGCAATCAGCTGCGGCCGTTTTACACCATTGGAGTCTGCTGCAATGGTGTAAAACAAGTCAAGGAAGGCCCAAGCTCAGATGGTTGGATGGTGTGGAAGAAGATCTAAAAAACATTGGAGTAAGAAACTGGAAGCAAAAAGCCCTAAACAGATCTGTCTGGAGAGATTTACTTCACCAGGCAAAGGCCCACCCGCGGCTGTAGAGCTATAGATGATGAGTGTGCTGCAACAGTAAAAATTTACAAATACAATTACATTAATATATTCTTGTATATGTAGCCATACTTATAATATTGTATTTGTTTGTTTTTGTATATCTGTACTGCATGGACCAATCAACTACTTATTTATCTAACAAGAATCCCCGTGGAATCTATGTCATTTCTATTTACTGGAATTAGTGTATCAGTTCAAATGATATCATGACAACATAGCGAGCCTAGAAAGTGGTGACCGGGAGAGCTGGGGTGGTATCGATTGCCACGCCCACCCGTGGAGCGTCGCTAAGCAACCACGCAACCGCCCCGTCGGCCGCCCGCGCACCCCTCACGGTTTGTACAAGGAAAACGTCTTACGGAACGCAACAAACTTACGTACACGCATATTTCTATCAGTTACATTTCTATTGTGTATTAAAGTGAGTGTTACAATAAAAAGTAAGTACAACTACTTAATAATGAATCAACTAATACAGTATGTAAAACTTACTCTGTAAAATATAACGCATATTTAGATAATCGTTTTAATGTCTCAAACAATATTCTATTAAACATGCCATCGTCATCGAATAAACAAATACATTAATTCTATGTTTGTTTGAAGATTTACATAAATAATAACATTTTTAATTATACTACTGCCTTCACAACTTTCCAAACAGCTTATAATAAGGTTAATGATATAAATCAGTTTAGTCCTTGGAAAGTGTTGATTAATGATGCTATAGTTCATAATAATATTATGAAAAATATTTAAATTAATAAAATATTTATTACTGTAAAATACCCATGCAAATAGAATTTTAATATACATGTTAAAGTCATGCAAGTTACGCGATAAATTCTCAAGTTACTGAATGAAATTTAGGAAGGCCAAACCATGTTGAAACTTAATTTAAACGAATCCATAATGAATTACGGGGTAAATTTAATAAAGAAACGCCGGTATCTACTGCCGTAAGCTAGCACATTAAGGAACTAAGTTGAGGTAATTTAAATTTTCAACGCCATTTTCTCGCTATATACTTTCTCAACATAAAAATTAGCAACATTACGTAAGTGTCAGTAATATGTTACATCATAAGTAACAATAATTATTATTTAAAATTATTTATATTTAATACCATATTGTTGACTGTCATAAAATAATATCATTTAAACGTTATTACAACCTATGGAGTTATCATGTAAAAATGTAATCAGCAATTTTGACATAGTTATGACGTCATTAAAACGTATTACACTCTTTCGATCAGTCACAAACAACTCACCTTAAGCTACTATTATATATAATATGAATTTGTGAGTTAACAGCCAACATTAATTTCTACGAAGAGTCTCAGTTTATATCAAATCTAGATAATCTTAATTATTACGTTGTATATGTACCAGAATATCATCGGAAGAGTTATTAAAATAAATTAGAAACTACGTATATTTTCTTAGTACTCTATAAGAAAATTTAATGCAAAGAAAAGGTTTTGAAGGAATATGTTTCTCCTGTAATAATTTTTTGTAACATTTTAAAGAACTACCCATAAAATTTAAATAATTTAGTTTATAAACATAGCCACCTATAATTATTATGATAGCTTAAAACAAAAAAAAACAAGTGTTATTTATGGTTCCTTTATCTCTGGGGACCATCATCTATCGCTGCCGCAGTTTTTACGTGATGGTAAAAAAAAGAAAAAACTATGTCATTAATATTGTCTATTGGCGGCAGTCGGCGACTGTAGTTTTGTCGCCGATTTCTTTGTAGATTCGATCTTTATGACGTGTATCTGCGGGGAGACATAGGTCCCTTATACATATTATAACGACTAGATGATATATGACTGTTAGTAAATTTTACTGAAATCATATAACATTAGAAATTAATATTAAATATTCCAAAAATACACGTAAATTTTTAGTATATCTAAAATATATAAAATGTACTTAGAAATATTTACTCAACGACTAATTTTACTCAAAAATAGAATCAGTTTATAGAAGTGTTACACTATATTTCATACGCTAATGAAGAAGGTGTTGCGTACACTGTTAAGTGTGAGATTTTGTTAATGTGGAAATGCGTAATATTTGTAACAAATATATTAAATTAAATAAAACTGTTTACACTGTTGTGATAAGTCTAAGGCAAAAACTGACTAGAAGAGCTCCAAACATAGAAGTTTTCAGGAGACTGGTGAAAGGGACCTTTTTGAAATCACTGGAGTAGTTTGTCTTATCTGTTTTACTTATTTATGTACATATGTATTTATTTATGCACTTTCATATTTTTGTATATATATGTCTATACCTTCTTTAATAATATGTACAAGTATATGTATGTATCAAATAATGACGGTTTTATTATTCTGGTTAAATATATCCTTCAGACTTCACCTACCACATCATTTCCCATCTCCTAGGCTGACTGGCAGAGAATGCCTGAAGGGCATTAAGTCCGCCTATTGTATACCCTATTTTAAGGTGTTGCAATAAAGTTTTTTTAAATAAAAAATAAAATTAAAAAACAGATTATAAAATATGTTTTAAGGTTTGAATTTAACCACAAAAAATCATTAGCACTTAATAATAATACAATCGTAACCATTTATATGTTATTAAACTAATTGTATATACAATACAATTTATGTGGTAATAACCAAGAATCAATATCGGTGAGTTTAAAATAAGTTTTATTACATTATTGATAAATTCGTTAGTGCCTTCAAATTACAAAGTTTTGGAATGTATTAAAGTCTTAAAATATTAACAAAGCCTACTTTTTAACAAACACATCCAAATAAAAAAAACGTCGCCAATCACAAATAAATACTTTACCAAGATAAAATCTTAAAACTGACAATTGCTTATAATATATTATACACTTATCATATTTTAAATAAAACCTATAATTTAATTTTCATAACTGCCGTTATAAAAACCATCTTCGGCGATGTCAGGTGAAAAAAAAGCCGTCGGTCGCACATTCGTTAGGTTTTTTTAGTTATAAGTTAACCCATGTTACAGTTTAGTGGATCAGAATAGAAAAATTCTGGGCTTTCTTAGAAAAACAATCATAACTCAATAATAGTTTTACTTAGAGATAAAAACTTTTTCTTGCTCGTCGTTTCAACATAATGAAAGGCATAAATAAAAGTTTGTGATGTTATGTAAATACTCCACTATTTATAGAATCTTTATAATAATTCTTTAACTAATTTGCTAGTGTTATCATATATCTTTATTAGAAAGAGTAAATTAAGATGCAATACAACATTAGCAAATAAATAACTGAATTTAACCATGAAAATTTTTAATATTTACAAATTGGTTTTAAATCTACGTCTATTTAAGTGACAAGTTTTATAATCGCCTAAAAATTATGTTTTCTATGGACCTGTGATTAATAAGCTGTAGAGAAACTGAAGTTGCAATGAGAGACTTACAGTGGATAAGGTTTTTGGGCAAACAGCGCAAAAACAGAAGAAAAATTATATACACAATGTGACTACCACCAGTATTGGATACATAAAGTCAAACTTCGGACTAGTTGATGTTCCATATACATATCCACACATATGTATATCCAAGAATACGCAGTGGTTGGTCGTATGATGACTAAATATATGCATATAGGGCAATACTAGCAGGAGTTAGTACGTTACGAGCAGCAGTAGCTAAAAAAATCTTTACTATCTTTTCACACTCTATAGAAGTGGAAAAGATAATGACCAACGTTATTTTATTATTATTATTATCTACGACATTTGCTATTTGAAGGATATTTAAGAAACTATTTTAACATAACCGGAGAAGAGGCTAAGTGATGTTTCTTGGAAGAAGCATATGTCCAGCAGTGGACCGCCGCTACCTATTGACGATGATGATGTTAATAAAATAGAAAGCACTTAAAGAAACCGTTTAGTATAGCTTTCGTTAATTAAATATTCTTACATTATTACAAAATACCAAACGCTTATGCAAAAAAAATACAGTTATCGAGATTCATTATTCTTTATTGTCATAATCCGAAGAGATGGTTTATAAATGTCCCTTATTTTAATGTTTCCCACGATCAACTTCGACAAGATATGGCACCAATACCGGACAAGACTTTGACGGATTGCCCTTATGGCAGAGCGCAATGCGGAGGTACCGCAACACAAAAACAAATGATTGT
The DNA here is from genome assembly GCA_018246255.1 of Pachliopta kotzebuea. Taxonomy (NCBI): domain Eukaryota; kingdom Metazoa; phylum Arthropoda; class Insecta; order Lepidoptera; family Papilionidae; genus Pachliopta; species Pachliopta kotzebuea. The sequence continues at coordinate 26,703 of DWLS01000245.1, read as the reverse complement.
TTGCAGTTAAGAGCTTCATGTGAATTATGAAGGATACTTTGGTTCTCACGTCAGTGGTTAAGAACTCGCATAGGAAAACGAGTGTTTCGTATTAAGCCAAGAATAGAGGAACGGCATACAACATTATCCCAAATTTCGCTAAATTATAAATTTTTAGGTTGTATTTTCAAAATCCTTCGTTAAAAATCGCAAGGGACTTAATAAGTTACTTAAGTGAAACGCAAAAATTACCTGTGTTAATGGGACTATCGAGCAATGTTTTCTCATAACCATGCCATAAAGCAGTGAACTGACTGAATTTGTCACTAAAGTTGACTTTAAAGTCAACTTTAGTGACAAATTCAGTAAATAAAAAACATACAAATAAATGTTAGATAAGTGGTGACTTCGAAATAGACTAGAGAAGACCACATAACAGTAAGGGGAGAAGGTGAACGCTATAATCTGAAGGCTGCTGTGATAAACAGTCACTCGGGCTGCAAGCATATTGACCACCACTATCGCTATTTTTGGGCAATGTCTGTTGTTATAAAGATATAAAGTCATCAGTATTACCACGATTGAAGGACATCCTCAACTACACTCAGAATTTCAGAGTTTAGAACAAAAGAATAACTTAAGCTGCAGTCGTATGTCGCTATTGAGGACTCCAGAAAAATCAATCTCAGGCATTACTTTGAGTACCACAGTATCTCGTTATCAATATTCGTACGCAAGAATACGACACAAAAGTTTTCGACCGTTATTTCAATTCACAGGTGGTGTATTGAAAGATTAATTATCAAAACGCACAGAGATCCATTTTGAACAATGGCCCTCGAGTTCTATAAAACGTCTCAACATATGCAACAATGCACCCTCCAATGATTAATCATGAGGATCTACTAATGTTTTACATGCATAAATAAAAAACTTGGAAATACGAAACAGAACTTTTTGCCCTTTGTTTATTGCGACGACGCCAACGTGTCTGCACCAGACCGATTCGAATTTCGAAGGCCGATCATTAATTATATTTTGTCTTACTCACGCATTCCATTTTCGAACTCGGTATGATCTATAGATCCGATCTATGTATCTATCGATCACTCGCCTCAGAATCTAAATTTATTCATATAATTATATCTTTTTGCAGACCACATTTGACGATTAATCAGAATTGATTTTAGTGGCAAATAAATAATTAATTCTTTAAAAATAATAATTAAACACTGCATAAAATAAAATCTGCTTAATAATAACATACTCAAAACTATAAATTCATTATTTAATATAAACTAATCGAAACCTTCGTTATTATTAATGTTATGTCAAACTATTACTATAGATATGCAACATCAATCACTAATTTCACGTTTAAACCTTATCGACCTCTTATTCTAAGTCACTATATTATTTCATAAATTAATTGTACAGAAAAAGAGTTTATTATAAAATAACTAATTATCTGTAAACAATATTTCATCCTTCGAGATGACACGATGCGAGACAAAAAAGAAAAGATTGAAATGACCGCGCCAAAACCAAAACGCTCAATCCAAAAACAAACAAAAGTTGGACAAAAAATGAAAGCGGTTAATAAGCTGGATGACATTTAGGAATTCGAAATATGCATTCTCAACGTTATTAATAGCGCTTCAAATGGCTCTGTATGGAAATTATAACGAGAATGTAACAATTACATGGGCGCATGAGCTTGGATAGAGTCCACTGACTTCATAGAATTAACCCGCCCAAACATTTGGGATGAGTCTTTTTGTTTTATTATTGAAACACGCCGCATTTGCTATGGCAACATGTTTGTATCGTTTTGGATAGCTCCCTCGTTACAACTCTTGAAAGTATCGGATGGCGTGATAGCAAATAATTTTATAAGGACCCTTAACAATATGTCAAACCGCTTCGTATTCATTTTTTTCTTGCTTTCAATAAATAATACGTTCGCTCATAAGTTAACATTGTTCAATCCCGAACGAGTCTCGGCTTTGGGACGATATTTCTTGTAAAATTCTTTATTTTCGGTACAAAAAAAGCTATACAAAGCGGGTTCTTTATGCATTTCGAGACTACATTTGTTATTATGGGAAAATGATAATGTGATTATTGTTTTGCGAGCTTTTGGATGATTGATTGTCCATTGTCACGGATAATGAAGTATTTGAGGATTTCCAAATTTCATGCCTTATGTTAATGTGTGACTCATTCATTTCGTGGTAATTATGGCATAACTTTATGTAAATACAACTTAGTAATATATATAGTAATTTTCTTTTTTACTATTACAACAACACGAACTTAAATTGCCGAAAAAAACATCGTATCTAGTTTAGATCCAAGAATTAATCAATCAGAAAATCAATCAGACATAAGTAACGTTACCATGTTTGTTATATACGTATATGTTTACTATCTATATATGTATGTATACATAATCTATGAAATTTTTATGTATTTATATTATTTCATTGTTCGTATTTGTTTATACATATAAATTAAATTATTATCTCATATTATTCCTATACCTACATTAACGTCTCACCTCCCCAAAGGTTGGCTGGTGGAAAATGCCTGCTGGCATTAAGCCCGCCTCTTGTATAACTTAGTTAAAGATTATACAATAAAAAATAAATAAATATATGAATCCAGTCCAAAACATTTTGTTGATTGTTCAGAAAAAATAAGCAAAGATTTACTTCTGAATTACCTGACATACTTACATAATGCGAATGATAATATAATGAAATAACAGTATAAGTAACAAAAAACTATTTATAAACCGAATATTTCTCATTAGTACAATTTAATAGAACACGCGACTGCAGCGATATCATCACAGTATATGCACATCACAATGGTCGTAGATGTTCGGACAATGCCGGACAATTTAATTCACGTTTATATCCATCGTAATTTTATTTTAACTTCGACAGTTCAATGCTCCAATATTTCATATATAGTGATGAGATGAATAGCGTATGGTTATATGTTTTTTGTATTATAAATACATATTATACCAAAGGTTATGATGATAAATTAAATACTTTTGACCAATAACAACATCTTTCGCTTAATGATCATAAACATAATTTTAAGAATATTCGAATTTGAGCGCGGAAAAAGACAAATGATTAAATTTTTTTCAAATTGTTGTATATCAATTTATTTATATCTAAGCTTGATCTTAGAATATTCGCTTTTACTAAGCATCACCAAGAAAACAAAACCAGGATAATTTGAAAAACCGTTTTAGGCTCTATAAATATAAAAGTTTATAATGGATTTGACTTTTGAAAGAAATAGGTATTTATCATTTTAATTTTCAGAGTCAATACTATTATTAATATTGCAGATACAATATATATATGTATATATATCAGTTTCAACATATTTATCTGTCGACCGACATTGTATGCACATACGATATGCAATTGTACATACACGCCTATATAGAGGCCCCTGAGTAGGTAATCTAAATTTTTGTTCTTACTGTATCAGATTTATCATCCGCTTATAGACGTTTTAGTTGTACATTAGGCCTACTCATAAATCTCCACACCTACCGTACCTGCGTTATCTAACGTGTCTCTCCTACGTTCACCATAGCGTCGTTCCAATTTGTTGAGAGCATTCCCCCACATACGTGGCCTACACTCTAGGATTTTACTGCCTCATCAGCCGTCATTCCTTCAATCACCGTACCTATTACCACTAAAGTATACCAAGCATTGGGGCTATATCAGTGACTTTAGTCCTTTCACGAACCTATTCATTTCCGATACGATCGCGCAGATAACCTACTCTCTCCATTGCCTCTTGGGTGACTTTGAGCTTTTTCACAATGTATATTGTAAATGGAACTTACTGAGCTTCGTGTCATCTACCTATTTAAGTATTAAGTAATTACACACCTTTTGATGTATATTTACCAATAGAATCATTTTAAGATATAAATTAGAAAACTAAATATGTTCCTATCGATTCTTGTACCTAAAATACAACACTATAGAAACCAGTGATTTCTTCTTTCTGTTGATAGGAGTTAGTACATAGACGCCTGCATTGTTGTAGGTCGTGTCGATCATTTCGTTCGTAACGGGTCAAGATGTGATTGCCTGATAGTTGAACCCGTGAGTTAAATTCTAAAAATGTTATCTTTTCCGGTACTTATTCGTGACTCTATAAACGACCATGAATATAACACAGAATAATTTTAAAAACAGGCCAAATAATATCGGATCATGATTAGATATTTCATCAAATCGTTCGTTATTATATAAACTTTCATTAAAATAACTTTCGTATTAATTGAAGAAAATGTAGTCTATGACTGCCGAGCAATACGGAAAACAATTATTTTTCTACATACAATAATACTTTTTGATTTTGATTTGTTTGATATGTGTGTTGTTGTTTTCGAGAAAGAAGAAAAGTTTATTAAAATGAACAACTGTATTGTTAAATTATTTTTGTTCAGATGCCCACTTTAAAGACGCCGCATTCAAACTATAAAACTTTTGCGATCATAGGCCAATAATGTAAGTCGATCCTAATCGAGAGGCACACGTAGAGAAAAAAAGAAAATTGGAAATGTAATAACATTATTTTTATTTTTTGCACTTGCATTGCGTTTTAAAATATGTAGAGTAAATGTCATACTTGTCTTATCACATCATTTTAAATATAGATGTAACGTTTCTTTTATTCTTCTCTATATAATTTTACTGAATCTAATTATGAACATCAAATGTTAAAATATTAACTAACAATATAACATACTAGTTTATAATGAAAATTCTTTTATATTCTTCTCTTTGAACAATTTTTCGAAACGCAATATGTTTGTACTTTTTATCGAAATTTAACCTTTATTTGAATTGGTCGTTATAATAAACTACTTTATTAAGTCTTATTTGTTTATACACGAAATGTACAAAAAAATTTATGTGAAATAAAAAAACTAAAAATGGATCCTGTGTTAGCAAGGCGTGTCTGCCCCGCCCGTTATGACTAACCCACGCATTATCCACTTAACAAAATCACTTCTGAATAAAACACTTCATCTTCACTAGCTATTTTGTAATCTTATCCAGATACAATTTTAAAGTATCGAAAATAATTAAAAAAAACCTAATCATGACTTATTTATTACACAAGTTATTAGTGAACAACATTAAAATATCCGTGTAACTATTGAAAAAATAATATATACATAATTCTACGATTTTATCACAGTATTTTAACTATAATCTTTGTCATCAGAATCAGCTATACAAACCCATTGGTAATAGGCCTTTTTCAAGAGTCAATTCAGCGATCGGGTTGAAATTTTTGCATACGGCAGCTTTTCTTAACCCAAAGATTGCAAATTCGTCTCTTAACTATATTAAAACAGATTTACTTCCAATCCCCTGTGTCCCAATAACTTCGTTTATCAAAAAAACACAGACAATTCTAGTAGATGAGTTGACATTAAAATAAATGTACACTGTTGACCTAACACAATTAATACCCTCTCTTCGTCAGGGAGAACATTCAAAATTGTCTCAAGGGAGAAATCACTTGATAGCGGAATGAGGGTTGATTATTGAATTTCCCACAACTATAAAACACAGAGATGTCAGAGGATTATATCAAATATTATAACTACCAAGATGTTTTGCTAACTTTTAATTTGTTTACTCGAATAATGAAAATTTAATATATGAAATCATTACAATATGATATTGTTTTTTTAATAAATGTTATAAACATTTTTTCTTAATTATACGTTTCGTTGAATAAAATTTTATTCATGCATATAATATTTTTATTAACTTAAACGAAGGGATTTGCAAATCTGGATACACATTTAATTTTTCACCAAAGACACCTTTTGTTCTAAGTAATGTAACTTCGTTTTTGTATATGTAAATAATTATAAAATAGTACAATATACAACGATATACACAGCACCACAATGCGCTCTTCGCCTTAAGTCAAGAGATTTTAAGTCACGTTTTCCCAATAATTTCACTAGCTTAAAACTCCTATTAAACCGGAACACAGATACGTTTCTACACCATTGTTTGGCGTTAAAAATTGAACCTGCGGCGATGCCTACATGGACATTCGTTATCATTAAATTTTTAATTTAAGTATACGTGTAACTCGAAAAAGTTAGTAACATACTTATATCTTTAACAAGATTACAAGGTACCATAACTTTAACCAAAAAATAGTAACACGTAATTGGATTCTGTTAGTAAATCCATTGAATCAAAAAAATAATAAAGTTGTTTAAGCGACAGTAAATCTTCCGGTCCTAATAAACTCGACTTAACTATTCACCCTTAGTGTAATCAACGTCTAATTTTGTATTCGCAGCTTACGATAATGATTAACGACAAAGTTTATTAATTCGATCTGTGAGGATTAGAGGCATCGCATAGTGGCGAGGGTAGGTGGAAAAAACAAACGAATTTCGCTAGGGACAGCGCGCCAGGGGATCCTTTAAAGATGTACGATTAAGGGTTGTCAACATGGCAATAATGCGCAAAAGTATTCACACTGTAATTATAATTATTTAAGCTACAAACTATCAACGAGAAACACATACATGAAAAATTATAACAAAACTACCATTTACCGCTATGTTGGGTATTGAGATATAAATATAATATCTTGTACGGAAACATTAATTTCATTGGATGTAAAATGTATAAACGTTACGTTTTCGGATTGTTTATGAATTATAAAGGCATCTTCACACATAAAAGTTTTTTCCTCATGTGAATCATTAGTCTTTCGTAAGGAAATTTATTTCTTACCATAACGTACATTTTTTATTCATTTAAACAAAATTACCTAATAACAAATACCTTATATCCTAAGTTTTTTTTTGACAATTATTTTCAATAAAAATAAGACACTGGCCAACAAAAAAAATAAAAATTGTTTGTCACTTATTCACTTATATATAAAATCGCAAAACGTACTTTTAATGTAATGTTTTTAATTCATTTTTATAATGAATAAAAACTTGCAAATATCCAATTAAATGTTTATAATAATATGCTATTATTCTGCAAATGCTTACGGATATCTTTATTGCACAACGTGATTTATAACTTAAATATATTGTTTAATAAACCACAAAAAGTTAAAAAAAAGGTTAATTATATTTAATAGAAAGTTAATTCAATCTAAAATAAAAATATAATTGAAAATAAAGTATTTTCATACTTTTTATAAAAGGTTACGTTTTGGAGTTACTTACGGCAATTATATTTTGAGGCAATTTAATATTGTTTTGAATCCGTGTTATTGTCCATAAATTAAAACATTACTTGTAAAATTGAACAAAGTAAATCGTAATTTTTAGACTTTCTTAGTATTATATTTTATTACAACCAATTTTTTTTCTTTAAAAATAAATTTGTATTATGTCATGCCCTTTAGTTAAAGTCCCATCATAATAGGTTTATCTTATCTGTGATTACTAAGAACGAACAGAATGATGAAAAAAGTTTTTTTTGCTTTAGAGCAAGTTTATTGGTTAGCCAATAAACATTCGAATGATTGAAGTAGTAAGGCATGATTTAGGAGCTAAAACAAAGTATTCAACGCACTTTAAGTAACAACCCTGAAGTACCAAATCTATGTGTCAACACAAAAGGGTCTTCTATCTACGCCTCGAGGGATGTGTTTGGTTTAATAAAAGCAAAGCAACACGTATACAACAACAATATTCAACACTGATACTTTATCGTATCGTATGTATCGTAACAAATACCAAGTCAAATATGCCTAGTAGTTATTTTAAAAAAGTCATTTCTTATGTAATAAAAATATATATTTTTTTGTTCTTTTTATTGTATAATCCTTAACTAAGGTATTACAAAAGGCGGGCTTAATGCCAACAGGCATTCTCCACCAGCGAACCTTTGGGAGGTGAGATGTTGAGGTAGGTAGAAAGACTTGAGAATTTAATTCTATTATATAATTTATATATATAACTAACAACGAAATTATATAAATACATAAAAAATTACATAGATAATATATACATGCATATATAGATGTTACTTATGTCTAAACGAAATGATTTCGGACCAGCTTTTTAAACTGTTGTTTTGTTGAAATATTTCGGATCTCTTCAGGTAAGGAGTTCCAGAGCAGTGTAGCCTGGACAGTAAATGAGTTCGCGTAGAACCCAGATACATGTTTTGGAATAGAGATCTTATTTCGAATAGAAGACCGACGGAATCTAATATGGGACGATGAGAGATAATGAAATTTATCTTTGAGATAAGGAGAGGATGTAGTATTCAAGATAGAAAAGAGAGCAAGCAAGCTTCTAGATTTGCGCCTTTATCGGATCGTGAGCCAGTTGAGCTGAGAACGATAATTGGAGACATGGTCATACTTACGCAAACCGAAAATGAATCTGATACAATTGCTCAGAAGGTGCTCAAGCTTGTTAAGAAGGTTTTGGGATAAGTCCGGGTAACACACATGTCATCACACATGGCATAATCGATCACCGGTAATATAAGTGTCTGCACAAGCATGATCTTACACTTAATCGGAAGGAAATGTTTCAGCCGATATAGCGAGCATAAGGTGCCTGTTACTTTACGACTAATTTCTACCACGTATGGCCTCCAGTCAAATGTGCTGTCAATGAGTACCCCTAAATTTTTCACGGTATTACTTAAAGGTATTGCGTGATCGTTATAATAGATAGGTGGGATATTGGTAAACTTAATCCTCGCTAACATAATTGCATTACCTATGACGATTGCTTGGCATTTGAGGGGATTGACTGATACTCCATAGTTAGATGACCAGTCTCCAATTTCCTTTAAATTTCTGTTGTTTTGTGCAGTGTGTAGCATTTCAACGTCAGTATACACGTATATTTGTAGGTCGTCGGCATACAGGTGGTAAGAGCAGTCGAATTTAGAGGTGATTGAGTTAATAAAAACTGAAAACAATAGGAGATAGTATTCCGCCTTGCAGCACGCCAGTTTCAACGTCTACTAAGTCTGACGAGTTATCCTCGATTGTAACAGACTGCTGGCGCCCTCGAAGATATAATGAAAACCATTCCAAGGTTGTGGGTACAAAGTTATGATGGGAAAGGATAGCGAGTAGGATGTCATGATCTACTGTGTTAAAAGCATTAGAGAAGTCTATCAATACCAGTATTGTAACCTTTTTGTCTTCCATTCCAAATCTAATATGGTCTGTTACTTTATTTAGCGCAGTAGTAGTGCTGTGTCCTGAACGAAACCCAGATTAGACTCAGTAGGTTATGTTTGATGAAAAATGCGGCGATTTCCTTAGGAACGCAGGCTTCTAAAACTTTGGATAAAAAGGGGAGTATAGATATTGGCCGAAAATGGTTTGGAAGCGTAGGATGGGGCACTTTGGATATTGGGCGAACAAAAGCTTTTTTCCAAAGAGAAGGAAATTGACCAGAATCAAGAGAATAATTTACTATGTGTGTGATATATGGAAGAAGAAGATCTAAGATAGAAATAATCATAGATCGACTAACTTCGTCACAACCTACTGCCTTCGTTTTTATATTCTGTTGACATTAGTGTCTGTACTTATTACTAGATGCTATATTTTAGTAAACCAATAAATATTTTCAATCATGAATTCACATTGCGTTGTAAGTTAAACGTTAGATCCAAATCGAGGAAAATGTTAAATTCAATACTATTACCAATTATACATAAATTACGTATAATGTTAAGAATTTTTGTGATTTATTTTTAAATAATAAAATGATAATCTCTTTGCAAAGAAATTCATTTAACATTTACTGTGAAAAAAATTGATAATTTTTAAAGTAAGCGGAACTGAATAATGAGAGGAAAACAATATAAGATATCTCATGTTTTAAGATTTCTTTACTACAGATTAACTTTACTTCACATAACAAAATAACTTGATTAAAATTAAATAAACACTAAATGACACCGATACTAATCACTGACCCTAGATAATAATGTCACGCGTGCTCACTGTAACGAATCTCAAACTGTTAAAATTGCTTTATAATATTTTTAATAATTGTTAATATGCTATAAAATTTCATGAAAATTCTAAAGTTTTAATAGCAACGAGATTTCAGCTGTCTCATATTCAACCAAAAATCTTATGAACCCTGGCGTTTCGTAAATTGCCAATAAAAGTGAATAATTACAGGGAATGGCAGCAGGTTTTCCTGGGACGAATGTGCTGTGTCGCCACCCGCATGCTGGGCGTGGCGTGTATGAAAATCAGCTCCGAAATAAAGAAAAACTAAGACTATTCCCCAGCAGTTATTATTAACATCCTTCCAGGTGGACCGATGATCAGACGAAAACTCGTGTTGGCGTCACCTATATTCAACAGTGAATTATAGATATATTTATAAGCAAATCCTACGTTGCCTTATTTATACTGCGTTCCCAAAATATTACACAGAATTTATGGAGTATTTAATTTAAAAAAAAAACTTGTTAAAGTGCAAAACTGTGACACGTGGATAACACATATCTTTCTGTATAAGTACTGTCGTACTTTTTTAAGATCTGGTCGTTGACATGTAATCTCTTTATCGTACTTTCTTGAAATGTCAAAATTGATAAAAGACTACTCCATGCCTTATCTTAATTGTACATTTAAGAAAAAAAATGTTGAGGTCTCATACATAATTTTGCAGATCTAATTGTACTATGGAATGACATAGTTATACATTGGCGATGCTGTTTATCACGAGGTGCCTTCTTCAATCTAAAGTTTGAAGGCCAGCTCTTTTTCAACTATTGGTGTTTAGGCCTGGTCCATCTTTTATATCACCATACTACTAGGAGTACCTTTTCTAAAAATTTGTCCTCCAACATAAACTGGAAAATTATAAAAGGGGTGCTCTTTGCAAAATCAGCCTACCTTCTTTATATATGCATTTGTACAACACGCTTTTTTTCATTGTCATCTTTTAATGTGATGATAATTGTTCATGTGGTTAATTACACTGTCTTAAAGGTCGTCTTTAATTTATTAATATAAATTATATTTTACTAATATCATACTAAAATAAGCAATACATATCTATACTTAAAAAAAGAACAAACTTTAACGGGTTTTTAAAATGAAGAATTTTCAAAATTTAATCCAATTTTATGAATTTTCTCCAGTTAAATTTCTATTTTTTCAATTACGATTCTATGATATTTATTTATATTTTTTGAAATATACAATATTTGTAGTTTCTATTGCTTTAGAGTAAATTATATACAAAGTTATCAATGTAAAAATAAATTTAATGTAGTTTATGCTCAAATTACTGTATAATAAATATTTTACGTATATTGCTTTTAATTGAGAAATGGAAGAAATACATCCTTTATGAAAATTACGTTACTCTAATGTTGAATTTGCGTTTACTTGTTTTTAACAACTTAATCACTATAAAAATTTTAATATCAAGATAAATACTTAATCATTGAGCAGGTGACTGTCTATTTATAAAATGTGTTAATTATGCACTCTTCGACTTGAATTAGTTTTGATCAAGCCATATGTCTTTGATCATAAATTTTACAACTACCATAATAAGCGATAGTATAAGCATAGTAAGGATATTGACAAAAATATTGTTAATACCAAAAAACTTAAGCATTACCCATTTAGTTTTAACCGTTGTGTATAAATTTACCAACGGAAATTTTCAATCAACTTTTCAAATTTATGGTTTTAATATGACGGAATTTAGTCTACCTACAAGTACATTAAGATACGTTCTTGTTGTTATTTTCTTGCAGTGTACAATTTGGATCCTGTTAAAAAAATTAGGTAATTCCAACCGGTTAAAATAGTACAATTGACGTTTAAATATAAGTTTGCATTATCTCTTGCATTATTTCTATATTTTTTGTTATAATCCTCGAGTGACTGCTTCATACTTTTAAAAATATGCGAATTTGTAGTATTAAACATTATAGTGGTTTTAGTATTTTTTTACACAATTTCTGGTAAAACAATAAGTTTAATGCCAAATACATATATTATACTTTATCGTATTCCTTTCATTATAAAATAATGTTACATTTTTTGTTAGAGAATTACCTAAAGATAGGCCCTGATCAATCGACACACAAGTAAAAGGTGAATAACTCATTTTTAGGAGTAAAAATTAATCATCTTTAGTATTCAAATTATTTGTTCCAGTTCCTTTGTCGTTAACAACATATAATATTTACTCTTAATAAAATTTTATGATTCTATCTTAATTTGTGTAGTTTGATACAAGTATTTCAAAAACATGTCTATTCATTTTGTTCTACAGCCTTGGTAAGAACATTAATTTACGTAACTTGGTCACGAAGCGTATTTAAATGTTTTCCTCCTTCGCACTTTGTCTTATTTATAGTTCTTGTGTTGCCTGACTAGGTGGTGTAGTTTAATATTATAGTATATTTAAAAGTAAGAACAAAAAGTTTAAAACGTACTATTTTTCAACACATCTGTACATATGTGTTCAATCATATTGTGGTCAAGTGTCTGTGGACGCGCAATAGCAATCGGCGCGCATCAGTAAGTAAACATTACTCTCCATTTCTTTTATTATATTATTATTATATTATATGTAAACTTATTACATGATCTTGGCGTTCCTTTTCTTACGTTTTCTTTTGATTTTTTATAATAAAACCAGAATTAAATAATAAATAACATTAATTTATAATATATCTATATGTTTGAGTAAATAGCAAATATTTACAAGAAATATAGACAAGACAAGACAACTTACAACTTTAGGTGTCATAATTAAGTTTAATTATCATAGCACATGATGATTCTAAAAATCCGTAAAATTCAAGAAAAATGTTATCGGTTTGTTTGTAAAAAAACTTGCAAAATCATAACAGAAATTAAACTTATTTAAATAAATGTTTTTCTAAAGTAACCTATATTTAAATTAAAACTAAAGACGAAAAAAACATATAATAAGAATTAGTTTTGTTTATCATGTTTTATAACTTATTAATTAAAATTTTTTACAACAGGAAAAAGTGAAATGATGGAAAATATTTGGACCTGGTTCCTTGTTGTTGGTGTATGGTACTTCGCTCTAGTTAGAACTGCACCAGCCTCCATTCAACCGCCGCCGACGAAAACTGATGTTAATAAATGTAAGCCACTCATTATAGCTCATCGGGGTGCCAGCGGTTATGTACCTGAACATACACTGGGGGCCTATGCCCTCGCTGTAACGATGGGAGCTGACTACGTAGAGCCGGATTTAGTGATGACCCGTGATGGACATTTGATTGCAAGACACGACAACGAGTTAGGACTAACGACAGACATTGCTCAACGTTCTGAATTTTCTGATCGATTTAAAACACAAACTGTAGACGGTAAAACTATCGATGGCTGGTTTACCGAAGATTTCACTTTATCAGAACTGAAAACTCTTCGAGCTATTGAACGCATACCTGAAATAAGACCGGGAAATGCTAGAATGAATGGTGTTTTTCAAATTCCAACATTCCAAGAAATAATTGATTTAGTAAAAAGTTTACAAATCAGTCAAAGACGTGCTATAGGTATTTATCCAGAAATTAAACATAGTACATACTTTCAGCGTCTAAACCTATCTATGGAAAATCTTGTTGTGGAAACTTTTCATAGAAATGGTTACATTAGTGCCTCATCTCCAGTTTACATACAATCATTTGAAGTTAACAATTTAAAATATTTAAAAACAATTACTGATCTTCGTTTATTACAACTTTTCGAGAGTGATCCTTCTGAGCAGCCTTTTGATCAAAAAGTAACTGGAACTACACTGACTTATAGAGATATGGCAACATCTGATGGACTGAAGGAAGTGGCAATTTATGCTTCTGCTGTTGGACCTGATAAAAGTTATATAATACCGCGCAACAGCGATAACACTTTAGGAGAACCTACAAGTTTTGTCCACGATGCTCACGCAGCAGGTTTGGAAGTGCATCCGTATACTTTCCGTGCTGAAAATATATTCTTGCCTAATGAATTTAGAAGTAATGATTCTACAAATTCGGCTATAGGGGATTTACATGGAGAGTTGAGAGCTTATGTCGCTGCAGGTATTGATGGCCTTTTTTCTGACCAACCCGATAAGGCTATGATTATCAGAGATGATTGTTAATATGAGTTTGTATTTTAGAAAAATTCAGTAGATTAATATTTATTTGGAAATGTATTTAATTTGGTCAGACACTTTTTATCTTCAATAGAACAGATAAACTTTACAGTTACAATACACTTCTAGTCACATTTTTTTATGTATAAACAGCGGTTTTTAAACTATTTATGTGATGTATCATTGATATTTTAATAGTACTATTCACACATATATGTGTGGATATATATATTACTGTATATATATATTATTAAATAAAAAGATATGTTTTCCCAGTGAAGGCGGCTAAAAAAATATATAACAAATATAAATACTTATTTAAGAGTATTACCAAAAATAAATTTATTATATCAGAAATTGAGTTTCACTTTTAAATGGTCTGCAAAAGTAATTTGGTATACATTTAACTTCATGGTAAGGTCATGGTTGAAGAAGCGATAATAAAAATTTCTTTTCTATCAATAACAAAATTTTAAAATAATATCATATTTCCCATTTATCAATACATTCTTTCTCATGAAATAATTGAGACTAAAAACGTTAAAATACGTCTCTTACAGTGGAGAAAAAGAAAATTATTAATCTTACAAATGTATGCAGTCTGTTTTTTTAATTTTCTATTTTTTCCAAAATATAGTAGTTTATTTTTTTATCAATAAATGTTTTAAGAACTATTTTATTTAGATGTAATTCTTTTTCTGTAGGCATACCTTTGCATATGTGTCAAAAAAGTAACTGTTGAAAAGGAATGTAGGCGTCAATGATCCATTGTCACTTGTCACTGCAATTACTTGATAACTGCCACCAGCCATTTTTAATTTTAATTCTACAATTTGATGGCACGAACGTATCAGTCACCTCATGGTAAAAGATACGCTTACCTATAACAACATGATTCTAGTTAAAATGGCGTACACAGCTCCACATTGCGCTCGTCTCCTTAACACATGAAATGTTATGTCTCGTTATCCCAGTAATTTCACTGGTATACAGCATAATCTGTCACGGCTGTTGCTATTGTGAAGAAGAAAATATAATATTTAGAATACACTAACACAAAGATTAAATAATTTTAGTACAAGATTGCACAAAATTAATAAAAAGTAAAAAGCTTATAACACAGCTTAAATATATCTGTGGTGCAAGGTTTACCAATTGTCAATATTTTTTCAACTGTCACATACATTTGTCAACCGGTCAATCGTTTAGTGAAAATCAAAAACGTTAAACGCTGTTGACTGTAGTCTACGAGGAAGCCATAAAATTTGTCCAAAAAAATTTAATGTAATTGTATTTATATTTTTTCACTTAAATACATAATTATTAAGCAAGCAATGTAACTAGTAATTAAAAAAGGTAAAATTTTCAGACATGATAAGACAATCACTAAAATTTAGAAAGACTATAACCATCATATGTATTTTGTCTTTGCGTAAGTATAAATGTGTTTATTTATTAAATGCTTATTGCTTAAAATCTCAATTTTTCAGACAAATTAAACGTGTTCTCATACTATAGGACATATTGCTGACTTGAAGCTAAAGGTTTTATAATTTCTATTAGGTTACTTAAAAATATGTTATTTTGCAGTGCTGTTTATTTTTCTTATTCTTAAAAAAGATAAAAATAGTATTGATAGTGAACTTAAAATGCAACACCAAAGAATAGATGATGATTTCCAGGACATAGCTTATAGAGAATTCGATCAAATACCAAAGAGGGAATCTAATGTCCTTGAAGAGAAAAAAGAAGCTAAAATGCAGCCTAGTAATGCTGCTACAGAAGATACTAAACGAGAACTTCTAGAAGCTAAAGCCCGTATTGAACAATTGGAGAAAAAAATTGCTATTTTAGAAGGAAGGATACCACAGAAATATCCTGATGTTCAGTATTTAGGTTACAAAGAAAGAAAAAGGATATTGGTAAGTTCAGATTGTATTCAATGTAGTATTGAAAAAGTGCAATTTGCTTATGCAAATTGTTACATTACTGCCATCTATTTATATATATAATCTATAGATTTTTTGATTATAACAATCAGTAGCTGTCTATGATTACAGAGTCATTTATATTTTTTGATAGGAGTAGAGGTTTTGTGATAGATTTAGATCAATAATTTTTGGAAACTCTTGAGTTCTTTACAACTTATTAATCAATTATATTTGATATAAAATATCTTAGATTACAGGAGGTGCAGGATTTGTGGGCTCACATCTTGTTGATGTGCTTATGATGCAAGGGCATGAAGTAATAGTAGTAGATAATTTTTTTACTGGGCGTAAACGTAATGTAGAGCACTGGTTCGGACATCGCAACTTTGAAATAATACACCATGATATTGTGAATCCATTATATGTTGAGGTGATAAAGATGTATTTTTTAAATACTTTTTCTAAAACTTTTAAACTAACTATTGCTTAATTTTTCTTATTATTGATGCTTGATATTGTTTAATGACACAATTTATCTGAAATATTTATAAATTAAATACCACACTTTTCTCACTAGACTCATGATAAATTTAATATTTTAGGCAGATGAAATTTATCATTTAGCTAGTCCTGCTAGCCCTCCTCATTACATGCAAAATCCAGTTAAAACAATTAAGACTAACACACTTGGCACCATAAACATGTTAGGTATGTATTTAATTAGGTATTAAATTTTTTCTCTCATAAAAAGTCTATAAAAACATTGTACAAGTTATATTGTGAAATTTTAAGTTCTTTTACAACCATTACTGATGGAAAAAAAGGGGTGTCAAGGGTTTCACACATCAACTCATGGGACCCAAGCCAACCTCACCTGTTCATAGTGCTAATCAAGAAATGAAACTCCCGGCCAACTTGCATTGGTCTGGTGTAGTGGGAGACTGCTCAAATCCTCCCATTTTTGAGGAGGTCAATGTCCAGCAGAGAACGGCTATTGGCTGATTAAGAAGAAGAACAGATGAAAAACCGGAGTATAATTCTTTCATTAACTGTCACCTTAAACTCAATATTTTTATTGCTATTCAGGTTTAGCTCGACGGGTTGGGGCTAAGATTTTAATAGCCAGCACATCAGAAGTTTATGGTGATCCTATGGTACATCCTCAACCTGAATCTTATTGGGGCCATGTTAATCCAATAGGTTAGTTCATGATTTTAATTTTTATGATCATATTATTATTTACATGACACTAATAATTCTCACTCTTTATATTAGTAAAGTTTGTATATTCACTTAATAAATTATACAACATTTTTAAAGATGTGTAAAAAAAAATTTCATAAGTTCCTTTTATATTATTGCAGGACCAAGAGCATGTTATGATGAAGGCAAGAGAGTAGCAGAAACTTTAGCATACTCATATGCTAAACAAGAAAATGTATCTGTAAGGGTAGCAAGGATCTTTAACACTTATGGGCCACGGATGCATGTCTCAGATGGACGTGTGGTGTCCAATTTTATTATGCAGGCATTGCAAAATCTCACTATTACAGTGAGTATTTTTTTACTTTAACCCTTAATTGCCGGAAGCTGTTTTTGTAATACCTGCCCACAAGACGGAATATTAGGTGAAATTCTAAAATATTTATATAGGATTATATAGGATGAAGACTTAAACATTTAAACTGATCTATTTAGATACGATAAATAAATGAAATGAAAACTAAATTCTTTTCAAGTACCTGTATTGGGCTTTTCATTTTCTATGGCATAAGTACTATGTCCCCACAGGAGGGAGAACCTTTCGGTCGTTAAATGTTGAAGCAGTTGGATTTGATCACTGCATATTACCATTAGTTAGTTCAGCAGTAATACATATTAATTATGTTTAACTGTATTAATCCATTTTGTATATATGTAAAAATATATTACTTTATTTAATTTAATATATTAATATATTGAATTTATTTATTTAATTGTATATCTTTTTAACTACTCTACTCAATTATCAACAAATTTCATTGAAAATTAATTCAAAATCAAATTAAAATTCATCAAGATCATCTATCAGATGTCGATGATCCAAATTCTTTATTAATATTATTTCTTCTGATATAAGAAGTAGTTAAAAAGGCTTTATTGGAAATTATTAGAGTATTATAGTGTAAATTTACTTATTTCTTAGTTAATATGTTCACTAAATATAGTTAATACCTTTTCAGGTGTATGGTAATGGTAAACAAACACGTTCCTTCTGTTATGTATCAGATCTAGTAGATGGACTCTTAGCTTTGATGGCATCCAGTTATTCTTTGCCTGTTAATATCGGAAATCCTGTTGAACATACCATTGAAGGTATGTAATTAAATTTTTGAATAATGACAAAGTTCTCTTTTACTAAGGTTTTCTTTAAATTTTTGTCTGAAATTTCTCAAAACACATTACAAAAATACATATGATATATTTTTTCCATTATATGCATGAATGCAATGTAATGAATATGCACTAGCTTTACTATAATGTCCCTACTTCGATCCTTCAGCTACTGCTAAATTGTTATAACAGTATGTGAAATCTAGGTCAAGTGTTTGCTCATTGTAGATAAAGAAAATACAAAATATTAACTCTAAGGATAATTATGTATATCTACTGGCAAATGATACTAATTGGTAATGTGATTCAATGAAAATAGATTGTATGAAAAGATAAGTGTTTGTTAATGATAATCAAACAGCTACTTCAGGAGCACTTATATAATTTGTTTTTTTTTTTTCAATCTTAACAATCACGTACGATTATTGCGCTTTGTGCATTTTACGTATAAATTCGGTTGGTTTGTTGTATTGTTCCAAGTGTTTATTAGCTTAATGAATTTCAGAATTTGCTGGTATTATAAAAAATTTAGTTCCTGGGTGCCGCAGCACAGTAGCGACGGGTGCCGCTGTAGAGGACGACCCACAGCGGCGCCGCCCTGATATTACCTTAGCTGAAAAACATTTACATTGGTCACCCAAGGTAATTGGTCACTCGCACTACTTTTGACTATCTCGCTCTCTCTCCTCTATACCCTGTATATCTTATCGTATAGTTTGATATATACAAAAACATATCACTTATTATTCCAGTGTTTGATGAAGTGCTTTTCTTCTTTTGTCTAAAATCTTTACGGCCTATTACACCAGGGGCGGCAACCTTCGGCTCTCTAGTTCTATACGCAAATATTATTTATTACGTTAAGAAAAACAATTCAAAATTGTTCTGAAGATTAAGCACCATTTTTAGTTGTCTAAAAACACTACTTATAAATAATACTGACGAATAAATTTTTTTTTTTTCAAAAATGTTCTTATTTACGCCAAGCAATATTTATTGTAGGCAACAATAAAATTTGTGGTTCTTTTAAAACGGAAATTTAATTAATTATAATTTTTGACTCTTACTGCCTCATAAGGTTTGCCGACCTTAGGTCTATACAATGTACTTATGTTGTAGTGACTGTTTTTGATATAAATACGTCAGTGTTTAACTTGATATGTAGGAATGATTATTTGTATCACCAAAAACACTTTATAAAAAAATTGTCCGTAATATATTTTCTAAAAGGCCTACATTATATCAAATTTGAAAAAATCTTTCTCTAGCTTTAAGTCGATGTTACTAAGTTTTTTTTTAATCATTCCTCTTCGTATTATGGGTAAGGATCTTCTTCATTCGTTTTATTTTAGTTCTTAATTATTCTTTTCTCTATTCCCTTTCCTAACTTTGTCTCTTCTTTCATTCTACAAATTTTCCATCTCTCATTCTTTAACTTTCGCTTTTTATTCTCTTAAAGGCCTCTTAGACATGTTGCCGCATTTTTTCATTTGTAATTTTACTACTTATCTTTACTTATATTTTATGTCTCTTCTGTCTGCATTTGTCTTATACATGCATCTTATATACATTACTATCTTGTTTTATTTTGTTCTATAACCTTTTTACAACCCCTGATAATATTTGAAAAATATGACACGAGGGACTCTCCTTGAGCTTGAATCTATGCAAGTACTCGAAAAATCCCCCGTGCCCCGTGAACATCTGGACCAGACACGTGTTCAGCAGACGAAGGATGCGGTAGGCCGATACTACGTCCTGGAAAAACACCCGGATTACGGAGGCCGTCATCCCTTCCATATACCGCCTGTTCCATTCGTCAAGCGTGTTTCGCCTGGGCTGCCACTTGACGAATAAAATGGGGCAACCCTGATACACCGGTCTTCTTTTATCTTTTAAGGCCCTGGTCTTGCCTAGCAGGTCCGCAATCTCGTTACCCTCCGTCCCCGCGTGCGCTTTCACCCATTATAATCTTACATCTCTTTCACTCTCGCTTTTATAACATTTTCTATCACTTGTAACGCTATGAGAAGTAGGGTGTCAGGTTTTGCGACAATCTGGAGGACGGACCGTGAGTAGATGAACACGGCGCACGATTGCGCCGCTGGTCCCGTACCCCGTCGCTTCTACAAGAGCCAACAGCTCTGTCTGGAATAGTGCAGAAGTTGTCCAGCTGGAGTTTCTTCCCCTTAACTGCCGTGGCGCCCCACATGACTCAGAACGCCACGCCCACTTTGTTGCCTATTCGGCTGCCGTCGGTGTAAATAGCCGAGGTGGCAAGTTGGGACTTTCTCCATATTTTCACCCAGACAGCAAAATTCCACCCGAACTTGTTCAGACGAGTGTAAAAGAATCGAAGCCGACTGGTGTTCTCTGGAAGTTCGCGATCTCCCAGTACTTGGCGGGAGTGACTGCGCTTTATCTCAAATAAAGTGGTCGCTTCTTGGACCCAAAGGTCCACAGGAAACAGCCCGACAAGTAGTAGGACCGAATGCAACGACACGGTCTTGTGCGTTCACATAATTATTTGCGTGCATCCGCGCTGGACCGCATTAAGATGCTTTCGGACCAGCAGCTTCTTACATACCGACGCCCACACACTCGCTGCATACAAAATGATCGGCTCTACAACAGCCACGTATATAGTCCTGATGACCTCCGATTTCAGACACCAAGATACTTTAGCGGCTCTCGACAGCTGACGACAGAGTTTCTGAATCTTTTTGCATACATGAGTGTGGAACGTGAGCTTAATGTCAACTGTAAGGTCGAGTATCTAGATCTCCCGAGTCAGGTCCAAGGGCTCCCCTCCCATGTTCAGTATGGGGTTGTCGTACTTCAACTTATTAGTGAGCATCATCACTTTAGTTTTACGTGGTGCGAACCCAAGTTTTTTTCGAAGGGCTCAGGTATGAACATCGGCTAAAAGTCGCGTTTGTCCTCCCAGCAACATCCTCAGTCTTTTGCCCGGAGAACATTAGCACAACAACGCCGGCAAACGTCTGGCAGTGTCCCCCCCCGTTCTCCAGTTCCACCAAGAGCAGCTTAAGGAAAAGGGTCCAGAACGTTGAGCCGCCAATGAACCCCTGCACGCACCCCCTGGTGGTCACTTTGGCCCTCTCCACCTCCGCGTACCTCACGAGCACTTTGCGATCGCTGAACTAGCTATCCACAAGGCGCCGCAATTTCACGGGGCAGCGAGTTTCGGCCAGTCTGCACCATTTAGCAGGCCACCAAGCGTTGTCGAAGGCTCTATCTATACCAACGATATCAACACTACGAGCTATTTCTCCTTCACCCGAGCCCGTATGTGCTGGACCATCAACACGCGTGGCTATAAACTTCAAAAAATCCTATGCACTGTTCCACCGGATCCTACGGACCAACATCTTCTCCAAGACCTTGCCCATTACGGGCAAGAGTCATATTGGTCGGTAGGATTTCTTGTGTGTGTAACCATTCCTCCTCGGCTTCCGAAGTAGAACAGGGAAAGACACCGGTTGGAAAGCGCGAGAAACAGAGAAGTCAGCATCTACGGCGACGGCCACACGACAGATGTCAGCAGTGAGAGATGTTATTAAGTTGCTCATAGCCTCTCTTAAGCAACTTTTACATGAAAGTTATGTGGCGTGGCAACACAGTATCTTTGGTCTTATGATAGAAATAGAATAATGCCACTTGTCAATGGTCACACTCTCTCTGTTTCCTCCATTCTTGGCGACCGGTATTCGAATGTTTAAAATATTCTGTATAACGTCAAACATTTATTACAAATATCTAATGTTTGTATAAACCACGAGTAACATATAAATAAAACCTTATGCGAATGTACTCGGTTTTTATTGAATAACACGCAAACGTTATTAGTGCGCGTTTGGGAAGATTAAGTATTCTCCCATGCGCCACAGTTATCAGTAATTTTTATATGTAAATGTGTTTTAAATTATTTTTGGGCTAAAACAATAACAATGAGAATTACAATAATTTGTATGTAGATATATTTTTTCATGTTTTACGACTTAATTTTATATATATTTTAGAAACAATGTTCATAATAGAGAATGTATGGATACACCAAACGTGTATAGATATAAAATATATAAATTCCCCGAAAATTAAAGTGTCAATGTTAGACAGTATATTAGACTTTATTATTTTAAAGGGAATCTAAATAATTAAGAATTTTTTAATTTAAAATTCCCTTTTATGTTTCAGATATCACTGCAAAATGGTCTTCAAAGAACAATAGACTATTTTAAAGAGGAGTTATCGCGAACAACATTTTACAATAATCAAACATACATAGATTTTAAAGTCAAAATATCTCATTAAGTTTTATTTGTTACTAGAATGCCCGACTAATGTGATATTAGGATTATTAAAATTTCCATTTAAGCACAGAAAAACTGTACAGAAACACATGAAACAAAAGCACATTTGATATTGTCTAGATTTTAAAAACATCTGATAATAAAGGATCTCTTTTAAAACAAACATTTCAATGTTGAATTATATACATATTATTCAATATAAAAAATAAAAATTGTGATGTTATTTTTTTATTTATTATTGTTTAAAGAATAAAACAATGTTAAGAAAACAAATATGATTGTAATATACAGATTGGGGATTTTTATAAACATATCTAGACTTAAAAAATTACTCAGCTTTAAGTAGTTAATCTTAATGGTTTAACTTTGCTGTTTTTTTCAGATTGATTTTTTGTTGAGAAATAATTTAACGAATCTATTGTTGTGTTTATTAATGTGATTAAATTGACTATGCATTATTAATTACCTTATTTTATTATATATGACTAGTTGTTTTTAACTAATAATGTAATTAGAATACTTCATCCTAATTGTTACAACACATACTGGGCAACACATTCCAGTTATATAAGTATGTTTTTCTTTTCAAATCTTCAGTCTTGCAAAGTTTTTTACCCTGAGAGTATACTAATGTTTTATACATTTGGAACATATCACTGGGTGTTTGTTTATGTCTCACAAGCATAGTTTCATCACAACCTCGAGATTCCCATTCTGTGTCATATCTTATGTCATGAACTCTGTTTATTGCATGTAGTGAAGCCGTCCATACACCCATAGAGACATCTTCAGAATTATAATAGCTGGAATACAAGAAGTTTCACAAAATAAATACAAATATATTAAAGAAAACAAACTATATTATTTTAAATTATTAATCCAAGTTACAAAGACCAAAATTAATATCAGTAGAATATTGTAACATTGTAAAAAAGGATTTTTTGTTTTACTTATTTTAAGAATTTTTAAATTTGTTATAGTATAAAAAACAAAATCTTTAAATATATATATACACTGCTGTGCAGGAATATTAGAAATTTTATTATAATCAGGTTTCATGGACCTACACTACTAATTCGGAAAGATTTCCTTCTCCGACAAACAAGCTGCGGTTAATTTAACCCACACTTCCTTGAAAAGAGAAGGGTGTTTGAAAGCTTTTTAAACTGAACTTTCACTGCTAATATCTATAGAACTAATAAACTAATACATTCTATACCAGATTCTTCATGTATGAACAGTTGCCTTTACTCTGTTTTTATTATTAAATACTAACCTTAAGGCATCAATGTTTTTGGAGACATAGTCAACAATACTACGAGAAATAACATATCCACCACCTAGTGCATATGGCAAATATTTATCACATAAAAACCATGCTTTCTCCTGCCATTTGCCTTTGAGGTAAACTTTAGCACGACCATTAAAATAACCCCAATATAATCCTTTATATGATGGTAGGTTTTCCTAAAACATAAATAATAGATATATTTTGTTTTATTAGACAATGCACATACTTAAAAAAAAGGATTTAGATTTAAATTCTTTATTTTAATTATTTTGGTAAGTTTGTGCAATAGTGACAAATTAACTATGTATTTACACATACATATATATTTAGATGTTGATAGTTCATAAAAGTAATAAGTTTTTTTTAAATGACTGAACTAGTTTAGTGGATTAAACACTTATAATAATGTTTTGTTTGATAATATAAACTATGCTGATTAATCAAAAAAATACATCACTTTGCATAAGAGAAAACAACAAATTTACAGTTAAATCAATAAATTTCAAAACAAACATTGTAGTAGGATAAATGGGGCATACTAAATTACTTATTTGTTCTGAATGGCATTTTTCATCATTCAATCATACTTAAAGCCTTATTGTATCAGGTATTCTTTTCTTATCATTGAAGGTATATTCAGATTTTGTTAAGTTCTATTGCCAATTCTTTATCATGTTCCTTATTCTAAATATTTTTTTGATCTCTGGTTCAGTTCACACAGAAAACTGTCACTATTATACACAGATTACAATTTTATATACAGCTCGTTGTTTAATAAATTTCGTATACCTCTTATTATCATAATTGATAAAAGTTGTAGACTCAAAAATTATAAGCTATACATTATATTCACCCTATACACACCTTCACAGTAACAAATTCACTCAGTTCTTGTGCATCCATACTAGGAGCATAAGCTTCAAGATCTTTTACTATCAAGTCAATTCTTACAAATGAATCATCATCACATTTTATTAGATATTCCATTTCCTTAATATTTTTACTGAACCATTCCAAAGCATTTAAAACTTTATGTGACAAATTTTTATAACTGTCTTGTATATTACCAAGAAGTAACAAGTCATTGTTAAGTTTTTGTTCATTTCTTAATTTTTCCAGTTTTTCTACTTTTAAACCAAGTGTTCCCACTGCAAAGTATAGTTTTAAGATGTTTTGTTGGGAACGTTTTAATGCCCAAGTATGATTCCATTTATAGATAATTTCACCATTCTCCCTGAAAACATTATTCCCAAAATTTCCCCATGTTGCTCTTATAGAATCACGCTTCAATTCGTTGCTTGGGGTGCTGAGTACTAATACAATATATTTAGCAGGAGACAAAAACTCCTTTTCATAGTCTAAATGAATACCATTGTTTGTGGTTGCAACAACACATTCAACACGGATAAAACTTATAGTAAGGCAACAACCCAAATAAAAAGAAAAAATACTAAAGAGAACCGTAGTCTTGTATTTCCGCAAAAATATCAAAAACATATTTTGATTACGAAACTTTTACTATAAATAAAATTGAGTATTTTACTCTGAAATACATATATACTATAATTTTTATATTGAGTCTAAATTCACGTAGATTCTGAAAATCCTCTCAGTGCATACGTTTTTAAAATACTTTATTACTCCAACACAAAAACAATGGCTGAATCGTATTAAAGTTAAATCTTTCAGATTTTCATAAATCTAAACAATATGTGATATTTATTGTAACAATATGTCAAAAACTAAGAAATTGTCATAAAACCAGTGTGATCAGATTTTATTTGACAAATCTACTGCTTGTGGAGATTAAAAGCTTATTAATTCAACTAAAAGAAAACCAGAAAATACTAAAAAGCTATTATATTTTTTTGCGGACGTGTTACAACATAAAAATATGATTATTTCTTGATTAAACAATAAAATAATAAAAATAACAAAGAAACCACTATTAATTGAAGAAGCTAATTTTTTTTTAATCAAATCTAAATCAAAATATGACAAACAATATGACAAAAAAATTAATAATAATGATGAAACCTAAAGTTAAGATTTTTCGTCTTATGTTAGGTAATATTGTTATAGAGCCGTTTTGAGTCTATTAACTTGATGATACTTCTGTCAGGATCAAATCTGTACCATCATGTTTTTCATGCATTATTGTAGCAACATTCTTATTATTAAATCGTTTTCGATCATGATTTTTAATTCTATGAATATAGAAAAATATTCTTTGTACTTTATTGTTTAACAAAGGTAGTATCATCATTTGCTTCACAAATCGGGACAAATTGGTGTGCTTTGGTTTGCTATTCGCATCACAGATTTGGCTGATTCAATCGGCTCGATCAAAAATTATTGACATCTGTTAAGGAATTCTTCAATTTTAGATCTCATTCGAACATTATATTTAATGATTTCAATGTCTTGTTACGTTCGTACCCAGGTACATGTATTGTATAAGAAGGAAATGCATTCTTGATTTTTTTTTTTCGGGTGATGTCGATGCTTTCGGCCACTATGATGGCCGTGAAAACTTCATCGGACCCTGCGCTCGCGGATTCGGACTCCGCGAGCTAGAAATTATATATATATATATATAAATTATAT